>JBCEWC010001807.1:0-38185 GCA_038996855.1 Solanum aculeatissimum | reverse complement strand
TTACTTGAAATAATTTGAGTGGATAAATATTATACGAATTCTCATTTTTAAATAAAAAAATTTCAAGTAATTTAAAGTTTTTTTTAATTATTAGTCAAATAATTTAATCCACTAGCGATCAACCGCACCATATTGTAAACTCCATTCGACAATAATCTAACTTATAGCCTAATATGTTATACACCTCAAGCAAATTCATTAAAAAAAATCAAGAAAAAATATATATATATTTATACACCTCAACAAAAAATTATTAGACAAATATATTACACATATTTATTTTCAAAAAAAAATATAATAGACTTTATGGTTTCTTTTTCAATGTTTGACCATGAATTCATCAAATAATTAATCATTAACCAATTTCAATGTTTTGAAAATAGTATGAGTGAAGAATATATATAATATTTAAGAGAAAGGGTAAAAAAGTCCATAAAAAAGCTAGTTTATAGTGTGAATACATTATTTTATCATTGTGACCAAATTTTGAGCCAAAATTGTGGCCAAATAGCATTATCCGAGTAAATATATATATATATAAAATTAACTATAAATATAGTTGTAATTAAAATGTATAACATACTATATAATTTGAAAAATATTTTATTTGATAAAATAATATTTCCAATCAAATTTGAGCTGTAAAGGTGATAAATTACGTCTCAAATAAAACTGGGAAAGATGAGTTATCCGTATGATCACTTGTTAACCTCATGAAATTGAGATTAATGTGTTGGTGTATATTATCAGCTTTATTCGTCCAATGTTGATAAACTACAAAAAGCAAATGAACAAAAGGAGCAAAAGAAGGTAAGTGAGCTGACACCAATATATTACATAATAGTTTTATCACTAATATATTCTGGCAAAAAATTATATTATGTGTACTACAAATTTTAGATAAGCTACAACATGTAAAAGTTGCATTGTGAGTTGTGACAGTAGCTTCCTGGTTACAAATTACTATTTCTTTCCTTCATTTCTATTTGATCACTTTGAACTTTAAAAATTAGTGATCAATATAAGTATTTTATCACAATATCTGTATTAATCAATGTATAACTAATTTGACTAGGTCTTGAAAAATGATAAGTAATTAATGCCAAGAGTATATGTTAAAAGTGATTAAAAAATGAATACTAATAGACAAATAAAAATGAAAAATGAAGAGAGAGTAAATAAGAAACATTGCATTAACCAGTAAAGTATTTGGGAATCATGAAAGTAAAACAACATAAAAAGGTGCAATACAACGGAGAGAGCCTCAATTCGATTTGTGTTTTTAAGTTGAAAACACTTTGCAATTATGCCAATCACATGGTGAAAAGATTTACAGTCTATACTAACCTAGATTCACTACATGCATTTAATTGGCAAGGAGTGTGTTAAATTAATTAATGTCCTAAGCTCCATCGATGGCATACTTAATTACTTTTCATGTGTAAGGCTCAAATTGATCCACAGTAGCCCTAATTAATCTTGGTTTCAGTGTTAATTAACACGCGTCATCATTCCATTCTAACTCAACAGAAAGTGTATAGTTGGTAATTATGATACTCAACACCATACTAATTAAAATATTTCAACTACATACATTACCAATTTTGCTAACAGGTTGAAGCGCAGAGATATGACTCTTGATGGACCAATGTTGTTTTGATGATTTGACAAATTTTAAGTTGGAACCTGGTCTAATTTAGAGTATTACTGATATTATTTTTGAAAGTGACTTCCTATGCAAATAACTAATTTCTCAGGTGTTCAAGTGTGTGTGTGACATCTTTTTGCTGCCAATGAATTTAAGCCAAATGGCACATTTTCGCTAATGGTCCCGGTGGTCCCCAACAAGTTGTTATTTGTCTTCCAAGGGATTAATACTGATATGGTTTTGATTTGAATTCTTCTACATCCACACCATATACACACACAACAAAAAGCTTATCTTCATCTTTCTGGAAATGGACGGAAGAAATGGATATGGCTCAAGTTCGTTCATTGCTCTTTATGAATATTTTTCTAGTCCTATTTTCCTAGTCTGATTGTGAACCAGATCCTTGTTGTATAGGTTTCTGGGTTTTAGTTGAAGTTTCTTAGTTGTAGTGCTCGTTTACTTAGTTAGGTAGCTAGGTTTTGGGTGGTGACCTTCAACGTGGTTGAAGAGGTTTCATTAGATCTTGCAAGGGAAAAAGATGTTTGTGGATCAACTCTCAAGATTGTATGGTGGACAATCATTTTGCGCCTTAAAGATTAATGGAACTTGGCTGAAATCTTGTGGATTAGGTAGTGATTTTACCTCCCTTGATGAAGGAGGGTTTCCATTCTAATTTTGCTGTGCATTTTACTTTCTGTTCATATCTGTTAATCTGTGTTGAGGGACCTGGTCCCTAGGTAGAGTAGTAGCGCGCAAAGAATAACAAGTGGTATCAGAGCGAGTTTTCTCTAAAAAGTTAATACGTAGAGAAGATCTTGTTTAAAAGATGGCTTCTCGTACTGTGAATCTGGAAGAAGGACAATCAACTACAAGACCTCCATGCTTTAATGGCCAATTCTATGCTGGTGGAAGAATAGAATGCATGATTTCATCATGGCTGAAGATAGTGAACTATGAGAAATCGTGCTTGGTGGTCCTCATGTTTCAGTAAAGAAAGAAAAGGATGGTGATATCACCAGGCTGGTACCTAAGATAAGAAGGGAGTACAATGAAGTTGATCGAAATAAAGTAAAAAAGAACTACCATGCTAAGATAATTTTGGTATGTGGGTGACACACCCAAATTTACACTCCAAATGAAGAGTACAACGATCGTTGATCAAATATAGAACCCAACATGAGTTGGGGTCGATCCCACAGGGAATGCGTGATAATATATCTATTAGCACTTATAATTAGTTTCAGATGTAATACCTATTCCCGAAACAAATGTGTATAAAATAAATGGGGGGGGGGAGGGTTTGTGATTATAAACTAACTTGGAAAGATATTCTAATAACTAACTAACAGTGACTACTGAATTTCAACAATTGATTACGAAGCTAGGATTACGGTCCCCATGACACACCTCACGAGATAGTCAAATTTAGGGAATATACCCGGTCATGATTGTCTACACAAAGTTAAACAAGTTGGTTAACACCTAATTCACCTTCTAGTCCTTCTTAGATGCATTTTATTCATTACCTTATGGTCTCAGAACGTATACTCTTTGCCCCTTGCTATGAACCCCAGGATGCTCTCACCTTCCAGTTTCAAGCACTTAGACTAGGTTAAAAACTCTGAATTCTATCATAAAATTCTTTTTCTAATCACTACATCCCTTCCGGGCATGTAACAAATACATGCATACCCTAATGCGTCGACTCATTAAGAAAGAAATTAAAGTGAAGAACACTACAATGTATACAACAACCAATCCTAAATTTTACCCCAAATTTGCCTATCTTAACAAGTTGTAATGGTTCCCACAACCCTAGTTGTGGGTTTAGCCTAGCATACGTGATGTAATCATGTTATGAACAGATAAAAAATTTATGGAAAAGAACTTACGATTGAAGGAACAATGAATCCACGGATTACAATCTCAAAACAATGATGGAAAACCCAAGAATTTAATGAATCTCACTCAAAAGTAATGTTCTCTCATTAAATTCTCTCTCTAACAGTCAATAATAATAATAAAAAATATATACAAGATAAAACCTAATCTGATTTGAAATAGGAAAATAGGCTTCGACATGGCTGATGGCGGGTACACAGCCCATGAGACTCTTCACGGACCGTCACACGGTCCGTGACCCTTTACTTGAGCCCATTCCACTGTTGCATCCTTGTCATCTGCACGACCAATCTCACGGCCCGTGGTAGGTCACACGACCTGTGGTGGGCCTCGTGTGCTTCCATTCACATGATTTTTCTAATTTTCAATGGTTCTCTTCTCCACTCCACGTCATGTAGACGACCCCTATCACGGTCTGTGTGCCCTCCCACGGTCCGTGAAAGGTACCGTGGGACTTGCCTTGTGTCCTTCGTCACTTCTTGTGGTTTCCAGGTGCCAAGTGTGGGCTAACAGTAGGGCTCACAGTCCATTTCATGTCTCACAAACTGTGTTACCCCATGTGGTCCTTCCCTTGAGTGTTTTTCCTACTATTTTGACGACCTTGTTCCAGCTTGCGTTAGTTCCACAGCCCATGACACAGCCCGTCTCAAGCTTTATGGCCCATGAGATACACCGTGGGTTATGCCTTTGTGACGCCTTGTTATACTCGCCACTAGGTGCACTGAAAATACTGAAGTGTGAGGCCACGAATGGCCTCACGGTCTGTGAAAGGATTCACGAGTCGTAAAAGCTCTCGTGATGCCTCACTTGATCCATTTCTTGCTTTTTTCATATCCGTAGTGCATCACGTCCTCTGGACGGCGTGGCCATGACCGTGTAAGGCCACACGACTTGTGAGGGTGCTCGTGTGGTCATTGTTCAATTTGTTTTTCTTTTTTTTAGTCTCCTTCTTGCCCGACTCCACACCTTGCCCTTATTCTTGCAAAATAACATAAAATAACACATTAAACCCATAAAATTGCTTGAGAACTCACAAAAATTCTATGTTAAAAGTGTTATAAGAGTCATATTTTCATGACTCATCAGTGGGATAGGACCTGATGAGTGCAATTGTATTTTTTCCTGTGAATCAGCGAAGGAGATTTGGGATTGTCTAAAGACAGCTCATGACGGTACAACACAAGTCAAGGAGTCAAAAGTTGATATGCTCACAAGTCAATATGAAAATGTCTCTATGAAGGAGGGTGAGTCTATTCAAGAAATGCATACTAGGTTCACCTTGATAATTAATGAACTTAAGTGCTTAGGAGAACCTATCAGCACAAACAAACAAGTCCATAAGGTCCTTAGGGTGCTTCCTAGATCATGGGAAAGTAATGTTGATGCTATTACTGAAACAAAGAATCTGAAAACATTTACTATGGATGAACTCATTGGTAATCTACAAACTTATGAACTTAACAAGCAGTAGAATACCTTGAATAAAGAGGTAAAAAGGGTATAAGTCTATGGCACTTAAAGTGAAACCAAGTGAAGAAAGTGATATGGATGTTGATATGGCATACTTGACGCGGAGATTCAAGAAGATTGTAAGGAAGAATGACTTTCAAAGTGAGGCTCTAGCAAGTTTGCTAATCCTTCTAATCTATGTCATAAGTATGGCAAGCTTGGACATTATATGAGAGAATGTCCTTTACTCAAATATGAGAATAAAGACTATGGCAACCCTAGTGGAGATAAGAAGAGGGACATGGTATCTCGTACAACCAAAAGAAGAGATGTTGTTGATCAAATTATAAAGCTGGCTCTTGGTGTATGGGGAAATTCCTCAAGTGATTCTGATGATTCAGAAGGTCCTGTTGATGCATCAATGTTGGCCCTAAAAGATGATGACAATGTGTATGAATCAATGTTTGTTTTCATGGTAAAATTTGATGATGAAGAGGAAGAAAATGTTGATGAGGTGAGTGAAGGAAACTCTAGTCAATATTGGTCTATGGATAGTGGGTGTTCAAAACACATGACTGGAAATTGTGACGGCTTTCTCTCATTAAAGACACTTCAAGGTGTAGGTCTCTTTTGCCAATGGAAAGAAAGGGTATATAATGGGTATTGGTAGGATTGGAAAGTCTTTGGAGCATGAAACTAAAAATGTCTACTATGTGAATGGGTTGAAGTATAGTTTACTAAGTGTTTCTCAAATTTGTGACAAGGAAAATGAAGTCAAATTCTGTTCAGAAAACAGCATAGTGACAAATCTGATTTCCCAAGAAATCATTCTCATTGCAAAAAGGGTAAGAAACATGTATGTGGCTGATCTAGACTATATAATATGATAAACTCACCTGTCTCAGTGCTCAAACTAAAAATGCTGAGTTATGACATAAAAGACTTGGCCATATTAGTTCATCTCTGTTGAACAAGCTTGTAGCAGGGAATCTGGTTTGGGGTTTGCCAAAATTGAAGTTCGGTGATCTCAAAATTTGTGAAGCTTATGTGAAGGAAAAATAAGTTAAATCATCCTTCAAGCTGAAGAAATAAGTCAGCACCACAAGGACTTTAAAGCTGATTCATATGGACTTATGTGGACCAGTACAAGTCCAAAGTAGAGCAAGAAAAAGGTATATCTTGGTGATTGTTGAGGACTTCTCAAGGTTCACTTAGACCATGTTCCTGAGGTCCAAGGATGAAACTTTTGAAGCCTTAGTGATTTTCATAAAAATGATACAAGCAAAGCTTAATAACAAATTGGCAGGGATCAGGTCGGACCATGGAATGAAATTTGAAAATTCTAGGATGGAGGTTTTCTGTGCTCATAATGACATCAGTCATAATTTTTCAGCTTCCAGAACGCTTCAGCAAAATGGAGTTCTGGAGAGGAAAAATAGGACTTTGGTGGATATTGCAAGAACCATGTTGATTGACTCTGGTTTGCCAAAGACTTTTTAGGCTGAGGATGTCAATACAACATGCTATGTAACAAATCGTTGCTTGATTAGATCTATTCTCAACAAGACTCCTTATAGTTGTTGTATAATAGGAAGCCTAAAGTAAGTGATTTAAAATCATTTGGGTGCAAGTATTTTGTACTGAATAATGGTAAAAATGACATTGGAAAATTTGATGCAAAAAGTGACGAGGGTAAATTTGTGGGATATGTATCTACGAGAAAAGCTTATTGAGTCTTTAACAAAAGGATTCAATGCATCGAAGAGAGTACTCATGTGGTTTTTGACGAATCAGGTGATCTTGGCAAGTTGAAAGCAAATTATGAAGATGAACTAGAATAGATTTTGC
Source organism: Solanum aculeatissimum (assembly GCA_038996855.1). Classification (NCBI taxonomy): domain Eukaryota; kingdom Viridiplantae; phylum Streptophyta; class Magnoliopsida; order Solanales; family Solanaceae; genus Solanum; species Solanum aculeatissimum. The sequence continues at coordinate 31,335 of JBCEWC010001807.1, read as the reverse complement.
AGTTTCACAGAGATGAAATTCCTGATGAACAGAGTGAAGTTGTTAATGAGCATGAAAAACTGGATGATAAAGATGGGAATGCTTCTGAGGATATAGAAGTTTCAGAAGAGGGACCTGGTTAAGCTGATGATCAGGTACATTGCAAGACTGGTGAAGATGAAATTACTAAAGAAGATGTGGTTGTGACTAATCAAAATAAATGTAATAATCAAGTATTGAGGAAATCATCTTGGAAGCATAAGTCCTCTCATCCACTTGATAATGTTATTTTTCCTTTGAATTTTGATATTCAAATCAGATCCAAAATGAGAAGTATGATGGCTCACTTAGTTTTCATCTCATCTGTTGAACCTAAAAATGTGAAAGAAGCCTCAAAAGATATTGATTGGGTGAATTCCATGCAAGAAAAATTGCATCAATTTGAAAGAAGTAAGGTATGACATTTGGTTTCTAGGCCTGCTGACAGATCCATTATAGGGACCAGGTGGGTATTTAGAAATAAGCTGGATGAATAAGGAAATATTTTTAGAAACAAATCAAGATTGGTTGTCCAAGGCTATAATCAAGAATAAGGTATTGACTATGATGAAACGTTTGCTCTTGTTGCTCGCATGGAGGCAATATGAATCCTCATAGCCTTTGCAACCTTCATGGGATTCAAACTATTTCAAATGGATATCAAAAGTGTCTTCCTTAATGGGCACTTAAAAGAAGAAGTGTATGTCAAGCAACCTCTGGGCTTTGAGGATGTTGATTATCCAAACCATGTGCTAAAGTTAGACAAAGCTTTATACGACCTCAAACAAGCACCAAGAGCATGGTATGAAAGGTTGTCAAAATTCTTAATTGAGAATGGCTTTAAGAGAGAAAAGAATGATAGTACTTTGTTCCTAAAAAATAGAGGAAGGGATCTACTTATTATTCAGATCTGTGTAGATGACATTATCTTTGGAGCTACTTTAGAGTCACTATGTACAAAACTTTCAAGCCTCATGAGCAGTGAGCTTGAGATGAGCATGATGGATGAATTGAGTTTCTTTCTTAGGTTACAAATCAAGCAATCCTCGAATGGAACTTCTATTTTCCAAGAGAAATATATCAAAGAGTTACTTAAGAAGTTTAAAATAGAGGATGCTAAGCCTATAAATACTCCAATGGAGACAAATGTAAAACTGAATTTGGATTAACCTGGTCCCTCGATGAATCAGACCATGTATAGAGGCATTATTAGATCCTTATTGTATTTAACAATAAGTCGTCCTAATATTGTTTTTAGCGTAGGGATGTGTGCAAGGTTCCAAGCTAATCCAAAAGACTCGCACCTGAAGGCAGCTAAACGAATCTTGAGGTACTTGAAGAAGACATGGGACTTGGTCCTATATTATCCTGCTGATGACTCTTTTGAGTAGATAGGATATGTTGATGTTGATTTTTCCGGATAACAGGTTGATCGAAAGAGTACTTCAGGTATGGCTCATTTCTTGGGATCATGCTTGGTGTCATGAGGCACTAAAAAGAAAAATTTCAGTTGCTCTTTCAACCGCAGAAGTTGAATATATTGATGTCACGTCCTACTGTGCTTAACTACTATGAATTCGACAACAATTGAAAGATTTTGGGGTGTTCACAAATTTCGTACCTCTCTTGTGTGATAATACAAACACACTTAATATGACAAAGAATCTGGTTCATCATAAGAGCTCTAAACATATTGATGTGCGACATCATTTCTTGAGGGACAATATGGAAAAGAGGAATATATGCATGCAATTTTGCAAAACTGAGGATCAAATTGTTGATATCTTCATAAAGCCTTTGAGCAAAGATGTCTTTGATAAGAATAGGGTTGAAGCTTGGGCTATTGAGGGTCGCCTGTACTTCTTTTTGATAATGTCAAAAGGGGGAATGTATGGTGGTCAAGGTGAAAGGGGGAACCTTGGTTCAATGCTTAGTCATTTGTTGCTTACTTTACTTGGGTTTGTCATCATCAAAAAGGAGAAATTTGATGGACCAATATTGTTTTGACAATTTAACAAATTCTAAGTTTGGACCTAGTCTAACTTAGAGTATTACTGATATTATTCTTGAAAGTGACTTTCTCTGCAAATAACTAATTTCTCAGGTGTTCAAGTATGTGTATGTGACGTGTTTTTGCTGGCCAATGAATTTAAGCTAAATGGCGCATTTTGGCTAATGGTCCTGGTGGTCCCCAACAGGTTGTTATTTGTCTTCCAGAGGATTAATACTGATATGGTTTTTGATTTGAGTTCTTCTTCATCCACACCATATACACACACAACAAAAAAATTATCTTCATCTTTCTGAAAATGGACAAAAGAAATGGATACGGCTCAAGTGCGTTCATTGCTCTTTATGAATATTTCTTTTAGTCCTATTTCCCTAGTTTGATTGTGAACCAGATCCTTATTGTATAGGTTTCTGGGTTTTAGTTGAAGTTTCTTGGTTGTAGTGCTTGTTTACTTAGCTGAGTAGCTAGGTTTTGGGTGGTGACCTTCAACGTGGTTGAAGAGGTTTCATTAGATCTTGTAAGGGAAAAAAGGGTTTGTGGATCAACTCTCAAAATTGTATGGTGGACAATCATTTTGCTCCTTAAAGATTAATGGAACTTGACTGAAATTTTGTGGTTCAGGTAGTGATTTTACATTCCTTGAGCAAGGAGGGTTTTCACTCTAATTTTGTTGTTCCGGTTGATGTTCCGACATCCCATCTGTGTTGAGGGACCTGGTCCCTAGGTACATTAGGAGCGCGCAAAGAATGACAATCCTTAAAATATTACTTATCATCTACGAATATGATTGATGAGATCTTTTTGCCCTTAATCTGAGGTCTCTAATTCAAAATACTAAAAACAAAAACGGAGCATAATTTAAAGCTTATATATAATTCAGAATTCTAGTTCTTTTTTGTTTTAATTAAATTAATAATATATGCACATTCAATATATATTTTTAAGACAAATCATGATTTCCTTAAACTAGTAAGTTTGGCTATTTAGTAACGTATCATATGTAGCTGATTCGGTGAACCAAAAAAAAACCCTTATTTTTTTTTGATAAATCATATTTGATGCAAATTCAAATTAATTCAACCTAATTAGTGAATGTGATAATATTAAAGAGAAATATTGAAGGGAGAAATGATATATAGTTGTAGGGCACCCTCATTGGAAAGAAGGGGGAAGCATGTGCATGAGGCTAGTATCTGCTTTTTATGAAAGAATTGGGAGCTGGCATTTCTTGTTTGTATTTTGTACTAAGGTCTATAAAATAAGCATCTTATAAGTTGAAAAGGAAAGAAAATGGCTTTGGAATGAGCATACTTGGGCCGGTGACTCAACCCCAAAAAATTATAGAAAGAAGATACAAGTTAAAAATTTATAGGAAATTTTGATGGGGATATGCGTTGTTTCGTTTATCCCCATTTCATCATCTGCAAGTAAACACTATTTAATTTGTTCAGACATGTGCCAACCATAGGGAGGACTATTTTCAGAATATGCCCACAAGGATTCAATTTTAAAAGTATTTTGATGAGAGACAATTCAAACAACAATTACATTTTGATTTTATCTCATTTAATGCACACCATTTTAAAGACCAAATTATAGTAATTACTATCAACTTATCCTATTTCTGCTACTCAAATTGTTTCAATTATAACCTATTCTTGATCGCCAGCCAAAAAATATTTGGTGAATTGTCTCCTTATTTTTATATCTTTATTTCAACTACGTTCACATTAGGATACACTAAATAATCTAATTACTACACATAAAATTCATTGTTTTGCGCTTTGATTCTTTGGTACTAGCATAAGTTAACTTTCTTTCTGTAGGTCGGCGTTACGAGGCAACAAGAATATCTTTAATTATTTTATATCCAAAATAGCAAAATAAAAGGATTTCTAAATTTATTATTCAAAAGTGGTTACTTTTGATGAAACCTATATGATGACTTCGCTCACGCGTTAAAGTAAAGTTGGAGAAAAGATTATTTTTTTCTCCTAACAAAAAAATATTGTAATAATAATGAACATATATACTCTTATCATCTCAAACTATTTACGGTGCTTTTTTCTTTTATATGTCTCTTAAAAAAATATTAATTAGGAGGAATTTTGTATATCCTTATTTATATCTCAAAATTTGTGTATACCTTTTAATGAGAGAGTCCTAAAATATAATATATCTATCTATGTGACATCTTCGTTTCATAATTGAGACAGTTTTCAAGAACAACTATTACGAAGAGTAAAATATTACACTTTGTTTGGATGATTGTTATCCGTTATATTATATTGTATTGTTAGTTTAAATATAATATTTGTTTTGATTATTACTTAAATTTTAATGTATCATATCGTTCAAACCCATCATCAGGTAACAATATGAAAAGACCCATTTTATGTAACGATCGAATTTGGTGTGATCGCATCGTTACCTTAATATTTTTTTCTCATTTTGACTTTATTTATTATTTAATAATTTTATTTTATCATTTACCATATATTTACATAGTAACTCTACCACATATCCTATTATTATTATTTTTATAGAATTCTTATTCAAATTATGAATGAGTGACATTATGTAAGAAGGAAGAACAATATAATATATTCATTAAAACAATACAATACATAACAACCATCCCAAGAAAGTGTAGTAATTCCTTGTGTGGTTCCAGTTTAATTTTAGTTAGAACATCAGTGCACTTAGGTGCCAACTCTGATATTCTTGGTTGGGCAGAAAGTAGAGTAATAATTAAGAAACAAGTTCCAAATATCTTAGCTAAGATCCACTGATGATTTTCCAGTTCTACTTAAAAGTACTGCCTAGTGTCCACCATTTTTATAAAGAAGTGATTTGGAATTTTGTACAACATACATTCCCTCCCTAGCTAATTTTGCACATAAACATATACCATTAATTCTTGCTTTGAAGCTTCCACCTAACTAAAAAGGTATCCTTAAAATAACAAAAAAAGTTCAACGCAAAAGCTACTCTCCTCTCCTAAAATATTAATTATTCCTTTATCGATTTATGTTGCATAGTTTGGTTGAGTTTTAAAAAAAAATACGTTTAAACTTGTTATCTTATGATTATCAATAAATTTACCTATCTATTTTGTTATTACTCGTTGGTGAAATACCTATTTATAATTAATTAGTCTTGTTTTACGCGTGATCAAAGCGACAAAAGTTAAATTTAATTGTGAACTTATAAAAAGATAAATAATTCACTATAAAAATAATTGATAAATTATTTATTTATAAAGGTCATATATATAGAGCTAGAGATTCTATTAATAATTAGAGTCCATGGTAAATTAGAATTTTCCTTAGCGACTACAGGGTATTTTGTTGATTCAAATGAGGAATAACAGAAGTCCATCAAATAAGGAAGATTTAGGATTCTTTTCATGACTAGAAGTCCTTATTTTATCACTTTTTTCTATATATTTCAAAAGTCAATATTATAAATATAATCAAATAATAATTTAAAGAAAAATGATGAAAAAACGATTTTATCTAAAACAGAGTCTTTTAATGAAGGACAAAAAGTTCAAACAATATTTCTAAGATCCTTCACACTTTTAATATAGTATAGATAGATATAAATAGATTAAGCAGACTTTGTGATAATTTAAAATGCACCTATACATAATTTTACATTTAAAAAAAAACTTCTTTACTTAAAGAGTAAAACTCACAGCCTACCACGTGTAATATCCGCCTAAAAAATTCATTAGAAACTCTAATCCATCAACCCTACTCTGCTTGTAGTTCAATTAGGGGTGGCAATTGGACGGGTTGGATCAATTTTGAGCGGGTCATTATGGGTCAAGACAATAAATGGGTCAAGATCCGATCCAACTCAAATTTGTTTGGGTCAAAATGGGTTGGGTCAGAATGGGTTGAGTAATGGGTTATAGAGCGGGTCAAGACCCAATCCAACCCGACCCAACTTATACTAAGTTTTACTTATTTTATTTGTTCTTTTTTAATATTTTAGTACTTAATTAAATTATATTTTTCTTTATTTTGGCTATATAAAACATATCAAATTTAAAAAAAGTATTTTAAAAATATTTTTACAAAATTTCTCTCGAATCAATTCGGATTGCATATCAACCCAATTTTAAATAGGTTGAAATGGATTGGGTTGAGATGGATTGAGCTAATAAATAACCCGCCCAAACTTCAACGGATTAGACAGATTGAGCGGGTTGAGTCTAATTTTGCCACCCCTAAGTTCAATACTTTCAAGATTATAGACTCTAGCCTAAAAAGTAAAACAAATTCCTAGAATTATCTACATATAATGGATAACACATTGTCGGTTCGGTCTAGGTTTGTAACGATCTGTTTCCATCGTTATGGATAAATCAATGTGAAAGAAAATTATGCCAAAAAACTTTCTAGTAGCAACTTGAAAATTTTGAGCCTAAGCCCGACTTGGATGAAATCTGAGTTAAGTGAGGCCAAGGGAAACCTAGTAATGGATTGGAGATTAATTTATGAGTTTGATCTATTGAGTGGATAGCCAAAACAATAAGGAGCCTGCATAGCTTTATAGAATCAAATTCAAATGAGTAGAACTCCCGAAATTGATGATTTTGACGCAAAGAGTTGATTTTAGAACGGCATGGTTTGAGAGTTTGTTGCAAATTGAAAATTTGGGATGCAAATCCTGAGTTTTTGACTCTGTGTAACCCACCAGGCGGGAAGGATCTCGCTATAAGTGGCCGCCATGGGGGGATAGTTGCGGGTTTTAAGTAAAAAAAGTCCTAAAATCATTTTTACTTTTTCTTTCGTTCTTAAGAGACCAAAAGCGATCTAGGATGATTTTTCTTCAGTTTTCCACTTATTTTTTCGATAAAGGTAAGTTAATGCTCCTCTAACTTGTAAATTGATTCTAACCTCAGAATCTAGGAAAATTCATTTAGGAGAAGGTTGTGACCTACAAATAATAGTGAAAAAAGCTTTAGCAGGGGAAGATGATCATTAAAGTGTCCAAGGATTAGAATTTTGATATAATTCGAGTATATTAGACCATTATTTATTGATTTGTTGTATTTCTTATTTGTTTAAGACCAAAAACGAGCCAAGACTATGAAAAAAGGGAAAGCTTTGGTTCTTTAGAGTTTTCAAAACTTGTTTCGAGGTAGATGATGGTTTTTAATTTTCATTTGTGTTATATGTGCTTGCTAACTACATCGATAGTGTTACCTACATGTATGTGACTATAAAGTGAGGAAATGAACCTAATCAAATGACTACATGTAATCAAATTGCATGCAATGAACTTGCTACTCCGTTATGCAAATTTGTAAATATTCATTGTGGTTATAATTGTGATTATTGAATCAGGTGTCTCCTTTCGACACACAACTGATCCATTATTGATTGTTGTGTTGACATTAATAATAGTGAAGTTGACATATTGAGCATGAACAGTAAATTGTTGTTCTATCTGTGTGTATATTGTTTAATATGTTGTAGTTACTTGTTTATATTTCACTTATTGGAATGGTAAGTGATCCTATCAGTACAATGTTGTTGAGTACTGATACTGTACTTGCTCTTTCTTTGTTGAGTATATGATATCTTCAGGCGGCTGTTGACAGACCTCAGTCAGGAAATCAGTGAGCTACCGAATTCAAGGGTGAGCTAGCTCATCATTCAGGCTAACATAGATTCCTCCTCTCAGTCCATTTTGTTTTCGGACTTAGATACTTTAGATTATTAGTATGTTATGATTTTTGGGTTGAATACTCAAATAGAGTATTGTTATTAATATTGATCCAGATTCGATTCATTCTTTGTTTAAAACATTTTTTTTCCTACTTTTACAAAATAGAAATCAGATTGTCAATTTAGTATTCGTCCAATTTGTAGTATTTCTTCCTATTAATTGTAGGTTTCAAGCTCAATCGTTTTTAGATTATATTTATATACTATGGAATTATATCATCTTAAAATGAAATTTTGATGTATCAAGTGAGCGGTGAGTTAATATAAAAAGACTCTATGCAAGGATAGATTTTCTTGTTTTTAAATGAAAATTGAGATTGTGTGTGAGGAGCTTTCCCGGAAGGGAGAAAGAAGCATTGGCAGTAGAATGTAAGTAATATTCAGACAAAATTCCCTTCAAGCCAAGAAAGTAGAAAATATTTAGCATATGTAATTAATTATTTGGAATGTTTGACACAGGTTCCACAATAAATAATTAGCATATGGGATTAAGGATCCATAAGGAATTTAATAAGTGATGGAAGGATTTGTCATTCCTTGAATCATCTATATGATGCCATGCCACCTATTAAGTAGTAGAGTTCCATTTCCATCCCACCACATAAGTAGTAATTAATTATTGTGATGATCATGATTAGTTATTTAGGTAACCTTACTAATCAAGGTCTAAAAACTTCCTCTTGGTCAACTACTAGCCAAGTATATCTCCTATAAATATTGCATATTAATTATTTTAGTTAGGTTTAATACATGAATACTACTTTATAGTTTATTCTCTCTCCTCCCCAAAAATAATTATTTTCCTACTCATTTCACAAACAGAAATTCCAGAATTATTCAACCAACCTAGTATATATACTAATGTCAATTATATAGGTTTGGTCATTTCAATCATTGAATTCAAAATGAAGGTTTATTTCGTTTTGACAGGAAATGAAGGATATACTAGTCTATACTATTTTTCAGGGAAAAAGACAAAGTACAAAATTGCCCTTTTAATTTCTCTTTGGTCATCAAACTTTCCATTCATTTGATATTTATTCTATTCGGTTCTCATGTGCACTAAAAATAATTATTTTTTATAATATTTTTATTTTTAAAAAATCAATCCCTTTTTTTTAAATCCTTAGTTGTGCCGACCTATCATAAATAAAATAAAAAATATATTAATTAAATTACTCTTCTTATTAATAATATTTTTTAAAGGGTGTGCATGTAAAAACTTAAATCCACAAATAATTTGGAGCAAGGGGAATAAATTGGAAAAAAACTAAGTGAATAATTATTATTAATCCGTCATTAAGTGGTAAATGTAGAGTTTAGTCAGCAGAGGGGCAGGAAGGGAATATTAAGATTCACTTTCTCCATCTAAAATTCTGTAATTGGTTCCATTGAAAAAGGTGGATCACATGGCACCATGAGAATTGAGAACCTTATTAGAAGAAAAATTAGAGAAAAAACAAGTTTAATCTTAAGAAGAAATCTTAGCAAATCTATATAGGAAAAATTAAAAGTTAAGAAAGATTTAGAGAATCCTCATTATGGAAACGTTTTCTTGCTCATATATCTATTGTGACACACTAAATCCTTCATTTGTCGACTTGCCCTTAATTATATTCATGAAATATTTGCTTACATATTATGTTTTGTTCTTTTATTCTCTCAATAAATGGAGTATATGTATATCACAGCTACAATTATTAGCACTATAATCTGTCCAATATTTCTTTACCCAAAGTGTAATCCATCTACTATGTACCAATATATTTCTCCACTACCTTTTTTGGAAGTAGTTTACATGGACACCCATAACTTCTAGGGTGTGTTTGCTACTTAGAAAAATACTCTTCACGAAATTTTAGAAAATAATTTTCTCAAAAATAAATTATTTTCTTACTTTTTTTTTGTAAAACAGGAGATATTATATTAATTAATAATATGTATCAATACAAAATAGTTGTGGAGCTATTGTCCTGCTAGTACATCCCAAATAAGTTGGGTTATCATTAAGATTACAAAAAGTTATATCATGAGGTTCTGACATGTTGTTGCTTGCCCTATTTCTTTTTTACCTTGCAAAAAGAGTTTTATTTTTGTTTGCATCGATCTTCGCTCGAACAAATAACGATGGAACTTCCAGAATGGTTAAGTGGGTGAACATTATACATATTAGTACCTTCTTTAGCTAGCGTGTCCGCAACAGAGTTAACTTCACGGTGGGTATGACTAATGGGGGGAAGGGAATTCCCCAACTGATGGAGAAGATCCCTGCAATTAGATATAAAATTCTAATATTTAATATGTGAGTTATTGATATAGAAGATAAGAATACTACTGTCTAAATTTATTTCTAGAGGAACTAGATTATAATGTGTTGCTATTTGGAGTCTCTGTACCAATGTCAGTAGTTCCGATTAGATAGTATTTGTGCATCCAAAATTTCCTGCATATTCTAGTACCCAATCCCTATTTTTATTTTTGAATACTCCTCCTATGCCTCCCTTACCCGAACTGCTATTGTAAGAGCCATTTGTGTTTAGTTTGAAACTTTTGGTAGGAAGGGTCCATTTAATGTACTCTTTGTATGACTAAGGCTAAGTATTCCTTTGCATGATTGTAGGTTGTAAGATTGTAAGTCTTTATTTGAGTGTCATTGAAGGTCCGCTCATTTCTTACCAACCATATATTCCATACATAGAAAGAAAAAACATCGCTCCACCTCAGATTAGTTTAGATGGTGAAGTCGAGTTTCGAGGTGTGTTCTAACCAATCTCCTGTGTCAGAGTTTATTATTTGACTAATTTTGTGTAAACGCCCAATTTTCTCCATTGATCTCGTACCATTACGCACTCTAAGATGATATGTCTACACATTTTTTTCTAGGTGCGTTACATTTAGGACAAAGGGGGTTTACGTCTATTCCTATTGAATGTAGGTAAGATTTGGTGGGGAGTCTAGACTGTTTACAATGTCAAAGAATTTTTTTTAATTTTATTAGGGCATTGAAGTTTCCAGATCTATGAGTATTTGGTGTGGCTATGTCCGTCAATATTCCTTTGTGTGGAGAGGAGTTTATACCACTGATCTCATAGAGAATTCTCCAGTTGCGCTATAGATCCAGAATGACTTATCTGCAGTGTTTAGGTTTATGGATGTGTAAGTGCTATGCAGGACGCCTGTTAGTTCTTTTGGTAAGGGAAAGGATAACATGTGCAGATTCCAAGTACCATCATGGCACAAGCTTTGCACTGTTAGTTGTTCCTCTCCCTGATTAAGAGGACCTTTAATTTGTTCTCGTAAACTTTTGTTATTTATCATCCATTTATCCTCCCATAGATTTATGGATTTTTCATTCCCCGCTATCCAATCCATTGCATTATTGCAAATGAACCAACCTTCAATTAAGTGTTTTCATATTCGACTATGGGTTTTCTTTGCAGTCGAATTCCTATGTAATTTTCCTTTAGAATATTTTGTTAATAGGACTGATGCCCAGAGGCTATTAGGATTGTTGTAGGCTCTCCATCCAAGCGTTGATAGCAGGGCTAGGTTTTTGTACTGAGCTTGTTGCATCCCCAAGCCACCCTCTGATTTCCTCTTCGTAATTTTCTCCTAATTTAATAAATAGAGTTTTCGTTTGGAAGATGTGCTCTCCCAAATGAAGTTCCTTTAGATTTGGTCTATTTTTTTTGTTATACTAGTTGGGAGTTTTGTATATTGCATCACATGTGTAGGGATACTACTTAGGGATGATTTTTCTAGCGTGGTTCTGCCAGCTAGATTTAGAAATTTTATTTTCCATCCTGCCAGTTTGGTGTGTAGATTGTCTATTATGGAATAGAAGTCTTTGGCGGAGGTACAATAATTTACTATAGGGAACCCAAAGTATCTTCCTAGGTTTTTCGTGCTTTAATACTTAATTTTTTTGTGATTTGCTCCTCCTTAGTGTCCAGAGGATAATTTTTTGATAATAGAATTCTAGACTTTGTTTTGTTAATTTTTTTTCCAGAACTTGTACAGAAGGAGCTAAGTGTTTTAGTTATAGCCTCACAGTTTGTCAAGTCAGTCGAAGCCATTAGAATAATAACATCTGCAAACAGTAAATGTGATAGGGATGGTCCTTTGTGATTTAATTTAATAGGGTTCTATTGTTTTATCACTACTGCTTATTCAATTTTCCTTGATAACATCTCCATACATAGAATGAATATGTACGGAGACAAATGGTCTCCTTGTCTTATGCCTCTAGAGGGTGAAAAAAAAGGCATTCTCGTTCCATTGATCAATATAGCTACTTTATTTGTTGTTATGTAAGACATAATTAGGTTGGTGATCCTGAATGGGAATTTGAAATGAGAGAGAGGTTAAAGTATGAAGGACCACTCTAGCCTATCAAAAATCTTTTCCAAGTCTATCTTTATGAGCATGAAGGCTTTTCTTCCTTTTTTTTACAAGGGATGTCACCATTTCTTGGACTATTATGGTGTTATCATTGATTTTTCTGTTTTGCAGAAAGCTCGATTGGAATGGGCCAATGAGTCGATCCATAAGGGGTCTAAGTTTGGTAGCTATAATTTTGATTATTATTTTGCATGTAGTATTGCACAGGCTAATGGGACGAAATTCTTTTAGGGTGGCAAGATTTATTTTTTTGGGTATCAAACACACGTGCATGCGATTTATTTCCATAGGGATTTTTCCTTTTATGAAGACCTTTTTGCACATTTCTATAATGGAGTTTCCCACTATATCCCAATATTTTTGGTAGAATGTAAGATGCAATCCATCTGGCCCCGATGCTTTAAGGGGTTTTAAAGATTTCACAATTGTACAAACTTCTTCTAAATTTGGGATATCCTCCAAGAAGGCTAATTCCGATTGGTTCTGGTCCAAGGTATCATTTGCTAACCTAATTGAGCATGTCTTGTCAGTTTTGAACACTTCTTGGAAATAAGTATAAGTTTGTTGGAGAATTTCATGTTGGTCATAAGCCCAGGTTCCTTAGTTGTCCCTTAATGCTAGAATTTTATTACTTCTTCTCCTGTTAAGAGTAGTAGTGTGAAAAAATTTAGTGTTACGGTCACCATCACTAAGCCAGTTCACTCTTGATTTAAGTTTTCAAAATTCCCCTTCTAATCTACGTATGTCGTTATATTCTTTAATGAGATCTTGTTATAAGTTTAAGAGAAAGTTATTTGATTCAATATTTGGAGAATTTTGGATGCCTTCAAGAGGCGCAAAATTCTTTTTTTCTTAAAGAATATATTCCCAAAGTTGGATAGGTTCCATTTGTGGACTCTTAATGTGAAAAAAGTTATAATTGTTAGAATATTATTAGCAATGGACCAAGTGCTTGATACTATATTTTTCAAGTCCGGATGTGACATTCACATAGTCTCGAATCTGAATATTTTTTTTTGAGTTACTGATTTTGTTATGGTGGAGTGTCAGGAGTAGGGGACAATGATCCGAGTGGGTCCGAGGTAGATGGGTAACTTGCACATTAGGAAGTTGATGGACCCATTCCTCATTTGCTAGGAAGCGGTCTAGACGTTAAAAAATGAGAGCATTCTTTTTTTTGAAGCGCTTGTTTAGCCACGTGTACCAGCTACCTTTAAAGCCTAGATCTATGAGTTCACAGTAATTTACCATTTTCCACATATTGTTCAACCTAGCCTTATTTATAGGTTTTCCCCCTTTCCTCTGGTTTTGAAAGTTACTAGCGTATATACAACTAAAAAATCAAGTATCTTATGTAAGACGTACCTTAATCATGACATGAATTTTTTGATTGGTAGTAGTTATGTCGTCAAGATCCAGTAGATTATCATCCGTAAGATGACTAGTCCACCAGAGCTTCCAACTGAACAGAATTTGATCATATTGGTGAACGGGAATTCATCCAATAACACTTGATGGCTTTGCATTTTCGTTTCGACCAGTGCCACCAGCGGTGGTTTGTGCCAATCAATGAAAGCCCTAAAGTTCCATCGAAAGTCAACACCATTACACCCTCTACAGTTTCATATAATGAGATTCATTGGTCCTAATATGGATGTCATGGAGGTTTGAATTAATCTCTCCTGATTGGTCCGAATCGTATTTAATAAGGTCAAATTCAAAACTACCACAAAGTTCCCTATTCCCTGGTTGTTGAGAGGTCTTATATCTATGGAGTTTTTTTAAGAGTATCGGAGGACAGATGAGTGTATGTTTTTTTTACGTATCTTTCCTTGAATATCATTATTTTTATGTCTTTTAACACTCCTATTTCGATCCTCATCTCCCTCATTAGACTTATTGCTTTCTCTATTTCTCCTACATCTATTGTTTGTTCCTGACTCTGACCTACAAAGGGGTGCGAGGGAGAAAATCATTACCAATACCTTACCTGTGATGTTGAGGTTACATTGCTCTATACTACTTGTATCAGAATGGACCCCACATTCTCTTGATCCATATAAGGGTTTTGAGGAACATGCATCTAGAGGTCCAGAATGCTCCAATGTGGTGAGTCCTCCAAAACTTGTTGCTGGTATAGGAAAGGTGGAGTCATGGGAATGTCGGAACTTTGAAGTTGGGTTAGTCGATTGAACAGTGGAAGCTCCCACATGGGTATATGGTAAAATGAGAGTTGAGAAAATGGTAGAGTCAATGGTGGTTCTAAGACTGAGGTCATCTAGAGGTAATGGTTGTAGGTGTCCATGGCCATCCTCATGCCTTCCAAAACTACCTGGGCTATGAATGTCAAATTTTAAACTATTATCAGAACCCCTCTCCCTTCCACCTCTATGTTGAACGATATATCTTTCCCTTGCATGCTCATTTCTAACCACGAATGGGGGTTGGTATTCGGGTTTGGTGCTGGTGTTGCATAGAGGGTATTATTCCCTAGCTTTACCCAAAAAGCTTGTAGGGGGGAGGATTTGGAGGGTTCATGATCTAAGGAGAGATTATTGGAGTGGGGAACGATTGGGGTTTGGTCATCTGATGTGGAAAAGGGTACCTCAAATTTATTTTTCTTTGGTGGGCGAAAAAGTGAGCTCTTGGCATTTTGTGCTACTATGGGTAAGTTAATTATTATTGAATCTATAGGGATAGCAGTCTCTTTACCTGGTATTTTTTTCAACTCGAGTAACTTAGTTATGTCTCTATTATTAATTATATTTAAGAAGGGTATTGTTTCTGTTAAAATAAGAGGATCATTTACAGTGGATACACTATCATTTTTTGGAGTAATTTTATTTTTATTACGTCAGCTTTGGTAACATCGACGGTAGCATCTCCTGATGTTCCTTCTTTGAGTGTTGAAGGAGGAGACATCTGGGATGGCCCATCTTTTACCGGAGTTGTAATACTCAAAGTTTTGACTTTATGTCGAGTCCCTGCTTGTTGAGAACTCCGATGGTATCTAAAGGTTTGAGATTTGAGGTACTTACCTGTTTCGGCATGGTATAGCTTGATGCTAATACATGAATCCTCGCTTTGATTGCTGTATATATGCCTTTTTGTGAGTTTTTCTTCTTTGAGAATTCCACGATTTTCTATTTATCTTCCTGCAGCGCTTCTCGTTACTGCCTATTATTTTCTCTATTTTCTTCATATTTTGTTTGATTTGGCGCCCCTGAGTGTGTAGATGTGGTTGTTTTGATGTTGCACGTGGTAGTAGTGTGTCCCAACACCCCACATTTAGAGCATAAGATATTTTTTACTTCATATATTATTTGTTGCTTGTGATTTCCAATTTTGATGAATCTTTTGACTGGAATCCCTATCGGAACTTCGACACAAATTCATGCGTACCTTCCTCGTAGTGCTGCAGAGGTACAAACGTTCGTTTTGACTAATTTTTCAAGTTTTGCTCCCACCTTTGTGAGGATTTGGTGGTCGTAAAATTCAGTGAGTGTTTCTGGCAGTCTTATCAAAATGGCAGAGCTTGTCTCAGCTGCCTCTAAGGCCATAAAATTGGGCTGCCAACCTTCAACGGACAAGAAAAAGTCATTAACAAACCAAGGGCCCTATTGTAATATTTTTTGTGCATTTTCCTCTATGAGTAATTTGACTATAAAGTAGTCATATCCTAAATCAATTAGGGTGATTTTCTCTGTGAGTCTCCACATCATGGACAGTTTCCTTTTGAGATATATATGACTTAACTTTTTTCCAAAAAAATTGATTATCACTGAGAAAATTCATGGTGTATAGATTCTCTTTTTATCTTTTGTTGTCAGGATAATATGAGTTTCGCTTTCACTTTCACTTGTTTCCTGGTCTTGCAGCTGCTCATTGTCTTCAATGTCCATATCGTGCGTATTGGTGTAAGTGTTAACATGTGGCCGCTTAAGTAGCGTAGCTTTGGAGGACGACACGTCGTCGTTTGTAGTTTTGGGTTCCATTGGCATTTGGGTTGTCATCGTGTATTGGCTATCCGATGGCTTAGGAGGGATTCAATTTTCACCCAGACCGTTCATTTTAATTTGAGTTAGAAGGTTTACTGTTCACTCCCACTAGAGAGAATTCCTTTAGCTATTTTTATTTTATATTGTTATTTGATTAGTAAGAAAAAAATATTGTCCCAAAATTGTTTAGATATAATCTCGACAAATACTACAACATCAGACCCAAGCCCCAACCCTTTAATATATAGGGACCCATACCCCTATCAAGATCCAAGACCCCACCTAACTTTCTCCCAACATCGATTCGAGATACAATTCTGATCTCGACTTCGAACTCGACCCTGACCTTGACCCCTTTTCATAACTTGATCATTGGCTCGACTTTAATCCTAACCTAAGACCTAACAACTGATCTTAACTATGACCTGGGGCCCAATATTGACTCGAGATCTAACCTAGAACATGATCCTAATTGAGATCAGAGATCCGACTTCGAGGTAGGATATGAGCTTGACTCTAAGTTGAGGTTCAGGTCAAGACCAAGTTAGGTTGGATCAATCTTACTCTAAGTTGAGGTTCAGGTCAGGGCCAAGTTAGGTTGGATCAAGTTTCAACTTGTGATTAGGTTCGCGGTCGGGTTAGATTGAGTTGAGTTTTGAGTCATAATTGGGGTCTCAGTCGGGTTGTGGGTCAGGTCGAATTCTGAATCATGATTGTAATTGGGTCGAGGACATATCATAGGTTAGGAATTAGGCAATCAAGGTTATGATTCAAGTCTCAATCTCGAGAGTCGGATTTCACGTCAGGGCCAGAGCCGAGAGTTGAGTCATGGGTCGGAGGCTCAAGTTTTGGATGGAAGTTGAGAGTCGGCTAGTACCAGGTCAGGATTGAGTTTGGGAGTCAGGTCGCAGGGGCAGGAATCAGGATTAGGGTCGGGAGTTGGGTCATAGGGTTAGGATCAATGTCGAGGTAGGGATTCGGATCGGGGGTTTTGAAAATATTTTATGTCATACCAAACAAACTCTTAGTATTCATTTATTCTCCCCCTTTACCCTTTTTGTTTTAAAACCAATAAAAACTAACACTCTTTTTTATTAATTTCATGAAACGTTATAGTTCCAACTAAGTAACTAACTAAAATTGGTGTGAGGGGGCGAATGAAATACTATGACTGGATTGTTATATGCACAAATCAATATTTTAATATTTAGGGCTAGTTATATGAATATTATATAATTTCGAATACACTCCTTGTATTTTAAAACAAATAGTACTAAAAATAAGAAAAGAAAATGAGAGGAGGACAGAGAAGAAATTAAAGTAGGATTATTGTAAACTTGGTGGAGATATTAATGTCATTTTGAAGATCCCATTTTTAGGTTTATCACATGGAAGAGAACGTGAAAAAATACTCTACTAACAAAGAATAAGGATTTATTTTTTTTAACTAGCTATTATGAAGGATCAATAACTAATTAATGAGGAATTGGATTGTGTAGCTAAGATGTTCACCTCATTTAATTCCCTTCTGATTTTATTCCTTCCTTTACAATTAATTACAAAGTCAATTCTCTAGTTAGTTATTGAAGTCGGTAAAGCCGTTTCATGAACCCTATATTATAGTAGTACTGGTATTCAATTGTTTCTTTAATGCAAAATACAAATTTAATTCTCCTTCACTAAAACTCCAAGTAAATTTTTTAGGTTTTTTTTATTATTCAAATTTTAAAATAGATGTTTGAGTTTTTTTTTTATTTTTCTTTATTTATTGACGTTTTATATTTAAAAAAAATTAAATTACACTATTTAAAAAATTATAATTATGATTTCACAACAAAAAATAATGAAAACTATAATTTAAATTATACCCTTAAATATTTTTTCTAATTGCTTCATAAATTCAGTTAACATATAATGGAGAGAATATATAATTTTTTGTTTTCATCTTCTATCAAATAGAGAGGAGTCAAATTACTCTCTAGTTCATACGAATATTTTTTAAAAAGGTGTGCAGAAAACTATTTATGAATGAAATATAATACTAGTACTTATCCATTTTTAAAAAATAAATTTTCATTTTTAATTATCATTTTTAACATATTAAGAAAAGATAATTATTTTTATTTTTAATATTAATTATTTATTTATCAAATCAAAACTAATTATTTTAGATGTCTGCACAATAATTGTGATGGAACAAAGACTAATTGTGATGGAACAAAGACTAATTCAAAGACATAATGTGCTAATACTCTCTCTGCTTTGTTTTAACTCCTTCCGTTCAATTATAATTGTTACTAATAATTTGGTAAACACCTTAAATAGGGAGTATTTAACTAAAACGATCGTTTGGTTGGCAACATGTTATCCCATTATATATATGAGATAACTTATTTTATCACAAAGACAAAAATGATGGGTTAAATAGTCCATCAACCAAACATAAAATAAAATAATCCAACATGAATTATCAGAACTTATACCTCACATCAAACAACCCTTTTACCGAGGTGCCACCCCCCTCTATTGATTTGATGATTTTAGCACTTAAACCGTTGCAATAATTTTAGTTTCCCAATTAGTATTAGTACTCTCTCCTCGAGAAGCAGTTGAACAATTTCACAACTCACAAGGAACAAGTGCATCTCCTAACAATTTCACGTCTTACAAAAACAATTACTCAATAATTATATCTTTTATTTTAATATAATTAACAAGTAAAAAACTGTAAGACATTTGAAGAAAGATAAGATAGTACTCCCTCCATCCAATTTTACTTGACCCCTATTGACTTGACACAGGGATTAAGAAGTAGTAAATGATAGGGGTAATTTTACTAAATCACCCTTTGAATATAATTAATGCAATGTATTGAAAAATATCATAGGGAAATAATTATAATTAATGACAAGGGTAAATTAGGAACTAAGTGTAAAATTATCTCTTGATTTCATAAACTGGACAAGTATTGTTGGACATCCTAAAATAGTATAAGGGCCAAGTAAAGATGAACAGAGGGAGTAACAGTTTTATTAAGCAAATATGTACTCTTATTAATTAGAAGATTTTACTTTAAAGACAGATAATATGGACCTTATAGTCCTCATGTAAAATCCTAATTAACATCTATTCACGTTATATATGACTAACAATCTTAAGCCTCCTAATTATTAATTTCCAGAGGGCAGAAAAGAAAATGACTATCTTAATGACAGAAGGGTCATATGAAGAAAAGGGGTGGTTGTGAATATATTGTTGCCAAGTTGCACAGCATTTTACGTGGATACATGCATGCTCTTCCATTTTATCCCATCAAGATGGTATAACATTAAATGCAATTCTAATTTTAGTTATACAACACAGAAATCGAAAATGTTAGGTTCATTGTTAACTCTACTTACAAGAAAACCAAAACTAATTAATAATAGTCATGATGGGAGAATTAAGTTTAAGAGCACATGGCATATATTAATCATGTGCCCCATCCTTAATTAATTACAATTTCAAATACGACTTAATGACCGTCCATAAGTTTTAATTTCCCGTGGCTGCTTTTAATTCTTACTAAGTAATTAAGGGTTGGTTTATCCATGTCATGTCAACCCTTACAAATGGGATCCTAAATTTACAAAGGAAAAATCCTTGTTTATTTACTCCCTCAGGGTGTGTTCGCTGGGCACCCACATTGTTTTCAATGAATTAAAATTTAAAATAAATGAGTTTTTTTTTTTTTTACTTATTTTCTTATATTCGGTATATATATAAAAAATTACTATTCTAAAAGCATTTCTACATGATCTAAATAAATATCTTTTTAAAAAAAGAATGATCTACTTTTTTTTAGTTTATGTTATAAACATATTTAATTTGTAGTGAATATTTATTATTTGGTTTCCTTTAATAGTTAGAAATTTTACTTAGAAACCAAATCAGTTTTTTCCTTATAAGTATAAGGGTTTTACCATATAAATATAAGGGTTTCTTTCATTGTAAAATACATCTTAATATTATTCAAGAGCAATAAGAAGTCTTCTCTCTACTTTCTTGTTCTTTTACTTTATACTTTTCTTCTTCATACTTTATAATTTCATAACATGTTATCAGCACGAGACTCTGTCATCTTAAAGAGTGAATGTTAAGTTTCAAGGCTAGGTATTATATATTTATATTTATTTATTTTTTCTTTATTGATATGGTTAACCTTATGAAACTTAAGTCGTTACCCTTCAAAGTTTGGGCAAGAACTACCCTTTATGGTTGTTGGATGCTAGGTGTCTTGGAGACATCATTGAAAATGAAAATAAAGCATCAAAACAAGACTGTGCTAAAGTTATGATATTCTTACATCATCACCTTGATGAAATTTTAAAAATTGAATATCACACAACCAAGAATCCACTTGTTTAGTGGAAAAGCCTAAAAGAAAGATATGACCACTTGAAGATGGTCATATATCCAAAATCACGATATGATTGGATGTATATGAGGCTAGAAGACTTTTAAGTCTATTCATGAGTATGATTCTGTTATGTTCAGAATCACTTCTTAATTAAAACTGTATAGAGAAATGATTATATATTGATATAATAGAAAAGACGTTCTTCACGTTTCATATCTCGAATGTGCTGTTACAACAACAAGATCGAGAGAAGAAGTATTATGAATTGATTTCTCATGATTTTGTGATTGAACAAAATAATGATTTGTCAATAAAAAATCATGAGAATCAACCTACTAGATCTACACCACTTTCTGAAGTGAATGAGTAGTATGTCTACCATGCTAGGCATGGAAAAGGTTGTGGATCTGATCGTGATCCTCAGAATGGCCAAGAACAAATTTCTTTTTCTGGTGTTAATCAGTCACCAGAGAAAAATCACCACCAACAAGGTGTTATCGATGTGGTGCAAAAGGTCATATCCATGCGACTGTCATACTCCCAAATACTTGGTTGAGCAAGCGCCACTAAAGAAGAAAGAGAAAATTTTTGTGAAGTAAAGTTTATCTCTAAAAATCATGTTGACATCATACAATTTGATGTAACAGATTACTTTGCACACCCTGAAAGAAAGATAAATCACTTGATTGGTGATGGTAAGATGATAGATTAAAGTTCTATCACACCCAAAAAGGGTAAGACATCGGGTTAAAGTCCCGATGTACCATGATAATAAGATTTGAGTTCAACCCTCATTGATTCATGGTCTAAGATATCTTTAGATGGGTAAGATGTTGAGTTCAAGTCTCAATGCACCACATAATGATAGAATGATGACTAAAGCAAAATAATATGCTTTTGATGAAAAGTCATAAAATACGTTCCATTAAAATGATCCATTCTCTAAAGTGAATGTGGTAGTAGTGCATAATGTTTGAAAGAAGACAAGTGATTGAATAATGCACGTGAACATAGAATAAGGTACTAAGCTATCATAAATTGATATGCTAAGTGATTGTGTTCTATTCTTGAAGAATGAGAACTTTTTGATAAGTACTACATATACAAATCCATTTCTTGAAGTGAATGTGATAATATTCAATAAAACTTCTCAATATGAATGAATGTGCACTTTATCGTGATACCATCACGACTCATCTCCAGAAGAGGGATAGAGCAATTGAGAAGAAATAAATATGAAAAGTGCTCACCGAGTAATAAATCTGCTCATATAATAGAGCAAAAGCCACCATGTCATGGCAAACTCAAAGTTTACTTATTAGACATATATTGAAGAAGTAAAAGATTCTTCAAGATTGTTTGTTCTCATGTTAAGTTGATTGGATCAACTAATATAAGGACTGAAGTTCCTAAATTTTGAAAGTGTACAACGTGAATATGGGCTCATTCACGATTATTTGATATGTGAAATAGATATATCTATAAAATAATCGCATGTGCATTTATTGTCAACTTGAAGTTTGACATTTGTAAAATTGTTTGTGCAAGATAATTGAGTTAAGAGCACAACTTTCAGAATACGTAATCAAGACAATTCATCTTGATAATATTGATCAATATCCAAGCAGATTGACACTAAATACCTCAAATAAATTGTCGATCATTGCTTATGAAAATAAAGACATGGTCTGAAATATGATAAATTGCATATAAAGATATGCATCAGACCAATACATTATGATCAATTTCTCTCTAAATTGGATTCATGGTCTAGGACCATGTATTTTTTATCTAATAATTTTGATATGCGGTATATAATTAATAAATATACCGTGATGCATAAAAGATGAATTCTCCAAGATAGATTGAAATGTATGTTAGTTGTCTAACATAAAGGGGAGATAATAAGAAACTAAGAGTTGAAATGCTCTTATCGAATGTCCCTAAAGGACACAATCTATGACATGCATGAAATATGCAATTGATCCCAAATAAGATAATTCTTGAAAGGAAAGGACCAAATTATCATAATTAAGAGGCAATGTGCTCTTGAAGAGCTTACGACATAACACTTCATGAAACCTCATGAGAGGGGTAGCTACCTAAAAATAATGAAGTGATGAGATCTCAATAAGTTATGTCGCATTGTAAATCGACAAAAATAATATTTTGTCAATATCTTTGATACAATATAGTGCAATATTGTAAAAGATTATGAGGATCTAAATTCTTCGGTATATTAAAGCATGCTTTAATTATCAAGTGGAATGATGCATCTTGGTAAGCGTAAAACTTATTTGACTTGCAATCTACACACTAGAAAATGGCATGCATTTAATATTGAATATTGTCACTGGACAAAATTGATATAAAAGTATTTGAAGGATTTAAAATGCATGAAGCATATACAAGCTCTTGAAAACTTGTTTATAATCCTCATATTGATTAAAATTAATCAAGAATCTTTCATATTTTTATGCAAGTTGATAACTTGAATTGAAACTCTTAAAGAGTTTTCAAAAGACAATAGATTGTTTGCTTAAAGAAGTTGAAGTGAGGAACTTGCAGAACTCTTTGATCATAAATGGAGGATTCATAAAAAGAGATAGAACAAAGCACACTTCACTTAAACTTTTCTACGCACATGAGCTCAAAGGAAAGGTGGCATAAATGTGCAACAAATTCGTTCGAGTGACAAATATGATTGATTTGTTCACCAAATCTCTACCAAATGCAACTTTCAAGAAGATGGTACACAAGATTGGGATGCGAAGATTCAAGTCTTTGGATAGATGTTCTGATTAAGGGGAGTTATTACGCAATGTACTCTTTTTTCCTTCACAAGGTTTTGTCCCATTGGGTTTTCCTTGTAAGGTTTTTAATGAGGCATCCAAAATGTGAATTATTAGATATGTGTACTATTTTTCCTTCACTAAAATCTTTTGCCACTGGATTTTATCTAGTATGGTTTTATCGAGGAACATAATCTAGCAAATAGACATTCAAGGGGGAGTGTTATAAACATATTTAATTTGTAGTGAATGTCTATTATTTGGTTTCCTTTAATAGTTAGGAATTCTACTTGGAAACCAAATCAGTTTTTTCCTTATAAGTATAAGGGTTTACCTTATAAATATAAGGGTTTCCTTCATTGTAAAATACATCTGAATACAATTGAATATTATTCAAGAGCAATAAGAAATCTCTTCTCTACTTTCTTGTTCTTTTACTTTATACTTTTTTTTTTCATACGTTATAATTTCATAACAGTTTACTTTAAAAAATGACTTCTTTCCTTTTTTTAATTTCATTTTTTTACGTGGTATGTTTAAGGTCATAAGATTAAAGACATTTTAATACATTTGATATAACTTTAATTTTAAAATTATAATTTTTTTAAAATTTTGTTTTATTTATATTTCATGTCAAGCCAAATTAAGTCATTTCTGTTCGAATGAAAAAAGTATTATATGTAAGAATTGAAGGTAGGATGGAGTAGGAGTGTGCGACAGTGGAGATGGTGTTAGGTTCGATGTATAATGGGTGAATGGATAATGGTACATTGTATAAAGATTGGTGTATTGAAAAATGTGAAAGTTGCAACTATGAATGAATTCATTTCATTCATGAACATTCATGAACATTCATGCAACCTTTCGTATTTCAGTACAACCTTTCATCTACTATACATGAATCATTATATCATCCAATTGACTATAAATATCTGAATCCTTCTCAGATATTGGTAAAACTTGAGAGAAAATAAAGAGAACTTTTGGTAGTAAGGTTTAAAATAAGTTTCATATAGAAAAAAATTTGTTTTAAAAAATAAATTCAAGTGTGATTACAAGTCATTGAATGGTTAGCTGGACAACAAATTTGAGGTACTGCTATTTGTTTCTCGTGGGTTATTTTATCTTAGGAGGATATATTTTATAACCTCGGGTACTTGAGGGGAATAATTTCCTTAAGGAAACTCTGTAAATTCAAAGGACTTGACTCCTCTCTCCTTTCATCTAGTAGAGTGTTCTTAAAAATTGATTCAACTTCATATTGAATATTACTTTAATTATATAAAATTTGTTTGAGTTATTTCATTAGAAAAATGAGAGTTTGTACTACACAATTATCATTATTACTTGAAAACAATAATCTTAAGGAAATTACTATCGTATTGTGTAGTTATAATTGATTTCTGTAGATTAAAATCTTTGTAGTTTTATGCTCTGTTTGAACTTGATATTGACTCAGAGAACTTGAAAAGCTCATCAGAAAATCGAAGTTCATTCGGTTAACTATTGAGAATTATAAACTTCATCGTTAAACTAGAAATAAAGTAAAAATAAAGATCAAGTCTTTATTCGAAGTGACTAAGTGTACTTGTCTTTTTCTGAGCAAGATGACAAATGAAACTAAAGTCATGAATGATACAACATAAAAAATTACAGGAATGAATATTGCTTCGTCGAGTCGTACAAGTGTTGCACCTACTATAGCATCAGCTGAAAAATCTAGAAATTTCACTGGTATGAATTTTAAGAGGTGACTGCAAAAGATACTTTTTTATTTAACTACTTTGAATCTTCAACGATTCATCAAAGAAAGTGTTCCTGTATTAGCAGAGTCAACTCCAAAAGATGAACGCTTTATGGTTATTGAAGCTTGGAAGCATTCTGATTTCTTATGCAAGAACTATATTCTGAATGGGCTTCATAATGACTTGTACAATGTGTACAATAATATGGAAACCTCCAAAGACCTCTGGGATGCTTTAGAAAAGAAGTATAAGACAGAGGATGCTGGATTGAAGATATTCATCGTGATAAAATTTCTGGACTACAAGATGGTAGATAACAAATCTGTGGCTACTTAAGTTCAGGAATTACAAGTGATTATCAATGATCTTCTTGCGGAAGGTCTAGTGATTAATCAAACCTTCCAAGTAGCTGCTATGATTGAGAAGTTACCTCTTTTGTGGAAGGACTTCAAAAATTACTTAAAGCATAAGTAAAAAGAGATGTCCCTAGAAGATCTCATTGTAAGATTGAGAATTGAAGAGGACAATAAAGCTGCTGAGAAAAGATCTCATGAAAATTTAGCAATATTAGAAGCTAATATTGTTGAAGATGGAAGGTCTAAGAAGAGAAAGATCAATTTTGCGCAGCAAAGCAACCTATCTAAGAAGAAATTTGAATGTAGTTGCTTTAATTGTGGCAAAAATATTTATAAGACTGCAGATTGTAAAGATCCAAAGAAAGCACAGAAGAAAGATCAAGCAAATGTTGTTGAATTTGAGGACGATTTATGTGTCATGCTTTCTGAATGCAATCTTGTTGGAAACTCAAGAGAGTAGTGGATAGACTCCGATGCCACTCGCCATATATGTGCCAATAAAAAACTTTTTGCATCATATGAGCCTACTCAAGGTGATGACAAATCTACATGGCAAACTCAACAACTGCAAAGGTTGAAGGAATTGGCAAAGTTCTCTTGAAGATGACATCTGGCAAGGTGGTGACTCTTAAGAATGTGTTTCATGTTCCTGAATTAAGAAAGAACTTGGTTTCTACTTCACTTCTTACTAAAAATAAATTCAAATGTGTGTTTATTTTTGATAAAATTATAATTAGTAAAAATAAAGTGTACGTAGGAAAAGACTTCGTATAAAAGTGTACATGGATGATTGCACTAAATATTGCTAATTTGTTTGCTATCAAGTGTGTGTGATGGGGAAAAGTATTTCATAACTCTTATAGATGATTGCACTAGATATTGCTATATTTATTTGCTATCAAGTAAGGATGAAGCAATTGAAGCATTTAGTCAATACAAAACTGAAGTTGAAAATCAGTTGGATAAAAAAATAAAACATGATAAGAAGTGATAGGGGTGGAGAATATGAATCTTCATTTGCAGAAATATATTTGGAAAATGGAATTATCCATAAAGTGTCTGCCCCTTATTCACCCCAATCTAATGGGATTGCAGAAAGGAAAAATCGAACTCTGAAAAAATGATGAATGCCTTAATTATAAGTTCAAGTTTACCACAAAACTTGTGGGGGGAAGCGACAACAAATCGAATACTCAATAGAGTGCCCCATAGAAAGACACAATCAATTCCATATAAAAAATGGAAAGAAAAGAAACTCAACTTAAAATATTTCAAAGTGTGGGGGTGTCTAGCAAAAGTCTAAGTTCCTCTGCCGAAAAGGTTGAAAATAGGATCA
Organism: Solanum aculeatissimum; assembly: GCA_038996855.1. NCBI lineage: Eukaryota > Viridiplantae > Streptophyta > Magnoliopsida > Solanales > Solanaceae > Solanum > Solanum aculeatissimum. Next base: position 4,535 of record JBCEWC010001807.1, on the reverse strand, counting down.
AAGACTGTGGACTGTGTGTTTATTGGATATGCTAGAAGCAGTAAAGCATGCCAATTTTTGGTACATAAATTTAAACATCCAAATATTCATGAAAATATGATAATTAAATCAGATAACGCTGAATCTTTTGAACACATTTATCCATATAAAGCTAGATTTGAAGAGTCTAGTGGAGGTTCTAAACAACCTCAAGTTGAACCAAAGAGAAATATACAAAATGAAAAAAATTCAAGACGTAGTAAGAGTCAAAGGACTGCTACTTCCTTCAGATCAGATTTTTTACATATATCATTGATAATGAGCCTCAGACATTCTAAGAAGCAATGTCCTCTATGGATTCACCCTTTTGGAAAGAAGTTGTCAAGAGTGAGATTGAATCAATCTTGAATAACCATACTTGAGAGTTGGTTGATCTTCCTCCAAGAAATAAGCCTTTAGGATCAAAATAGATCTTTAAAAAGAAAATGAAGGCAGACAGTACTATTGACAAGTACAAGGCAAGACTTATAGTCAAAGGCTTCAAACAAAAGGAATTCCTTGATTACTTTGATACATACACGCCAATGACAAGGATTACATTTATTCGGATGTTTGTAGCACTAACAGCAATATATGATCTTGAAATCCATCAAATGGATGCAAAAATTATTTTCTTAAATGGAGAGCTGAAAAAATAAATTTACATGGAACAACTTGAGGGTTTTGTAGTTCCTGGTAAAAAAAAAGTGTGCAAACTTGTAAAGTCACTCTATGGACTGAAACAAACACCAAAATAGTGACATGCAAAGTTTGACCAAACCATATTAGCGAATGAATTTAAAATTAATGAGTGTGATAAATGTGTTTACATCAAAGACACTCCAAATCATAAGGTCATTGTGTGTTGGGATGTTGATGATATGTTGATCATCAGTAGAGACTTAGCTGACATAAATACTACTAAGCAAATGTTTGCTGGTAAATTTGAAATGAAAGACCTTAGAGTGGCTGATGTTATCTTAGGAATAAAAATTCTTCAAATTCCATAAGGTTTGACTTTGTTGCAGTCTCATTATATTGAAAAGGTACTTGACAAGTTCAAGTATTTGGATTTCAAGATTGTCAAAACTCCAATGGATGTGAGCTTCACACTTAGAAAGAACAATGGTGAATGCGACTTACAATTGGACTATGCCAGAGTATTGAGAAGCTTGATGTATATCATGAATTGTACACGATTAGATATAGCATGTGCTATTAGTAGGCTAAGTCGGTACATGAGAAATCCCAATCAAACTCACTGGATAACAATGAAGAGAGTTTTAGTGTATTTAAACTATACTCAAAACTATGCTTTGCATTATGACAAATATCCAACAGTAATTGAAGGATATAGTGATGCAAATTGGATAACTGGATCAAATAAAGTAAAATCCACAAATGGATATATATTTACTCAGGTGGTGAAGCAGTTTCTTGAAAATCATCCAAACAAACATGTATTGCTCGGTCCACTATGGAATCTGAATTCATCGCTTTAGATAAAGTTGGTGAAGAAGTTGAATGGCTCTAGAACTTCTTAGAAGATATCCCTTTTTGGCCTAAACCATTAGCACCTGTATGCATACATTGTGATAGTCAGGATGCAATAAGTAGAGCAGGGAGCATGATGTACAATGCTAAATCACGTCATATAAGACGGAGACATAATACTATTAGAGAACTACTCTCTAGTGAAATTATCACAATTGACTATGTGAGGTCAAAAGATAATGTGTCAGATTCACTTACAAAAAGCCTAACTAGAGAGGGAGTTGAAAGGTCATCTAAGAGGATGGGTTTAGGGACTAGAAGAAGTCAAGCATGATGGTAACTCTACCTAGCAGACTGGAGATCCCACAAGCTACGTTCAAGGAGATCAAACAAAGTTGTGTTTGACGGTCCAACATTGTCAAATAATCTAATCCATTCTCATGTTGAAGACAATGTTCAGTGATCAGGATAAAGTTTATACTGAAACTTTTTAATGATTTCTAAGTTTGGTAAGGTATGATCAAATAGTTTCTCTACGTGAATAAACATTTATAAATCACCTATGTAGGAGTAAAATGGAAGCCATTTCTAAGATAATGTTAGTAAAGTTCATTTCTCTAAGCTCTTATAAAATTGGGAAGTGTTCATGGCTGAAACGAACAAAATCGTGAGAACCATAGATAGTAAAAACTAGTTGTGTGACTTATATTGTCTAGGTGTATATTCAAGTTCGACGGTTCAAAGATATCGCTTCTACCGATTGATCGAGTGCATCTGATATAAGTTCACTATGAAAAGTTCAAAAGGAAATCCACTTATCCCGATGTAACTAGTCTTTGTTTGTATTCACACACGAGTCCGTGTATAACTATCTTTCGTGTTATAGCTATTTCCATTCATGTAGGGGATTGTTAGGTTCAATGTATAATGAGTGAATGAATAATGGTATATTGTATAAAGATTGGTGTATTGAAAAATGTGAAAGTTGCAACTATGAATGAATTCATTTCATTCATAAACATTCATGTAACCTTTCATATTTCGGTGCAACCTTTCATCTACTATACATGAATCATTATACCATTTATTGGCTATAAATATCTGAATCCTTCTTAGATATTGGTAGAACTTGAGAGAAAACAAAGGGAACTTTTGTTAGAAAGGTTTAAAACAAGTTTCATAAGGAAAATGTTCTGTTTCAAAAAAAATTCAACTGTGATTATAAGCCATTGAGTGGTTCGCTGGACAACAAATTTGAGGTACCACTATTTTTTTGTCGTGGGTCATTTTATCGTGGGAGGATATATTCCATAACCTTGGGTACTTCAGGGGAATAATTTCTGTAAGGAAACTCTGTGAATTCAGAGGGTTTGACTCCTCTCTCCTTTCATCTAGTAGAGTGTTCTTAAAAATTGATTTAACTTCATATTGAATATTACTTTAATTAGATGAATTTATTTGAAGTTATTTCATTGAAAAAATTAGAGTTTATACTACACAATTATCTTTATTACTTGAAAACAACAGATGGGGCTATGTGGGTGGGGTAAAGATCATGAGGTGGGTTAAGGATAGTGCAGAAAGGACACAATCAATATGAAATTTATTTTTTCTCTTTTTATTAGAGAATTTTTTTCTCAGCTTTAAGGAGTTGTTTTCCTATTGAAAAATATATTTCACAAATATTGACCAATCAAATATTAAAAAATTAAAAAATATTTTTTTTCTATATAGGACACACCGTCCGTCTTGAATTATTTTTCAAAATTCTTTTAAGAAATAACTGTTTCAAATCATTTGTCATTTTGAAAATTTAAGATAAAATTAATTTATTCTTTTAATTTTAGTTGACGACTATAAATACTTATTTCCTTAAGAGGAAGTTTTAGATGAAGCAGACACCTTTTTGTTCATATGCCTATTTTAGCGAAGGCACTTTTGAAAAAAAAATTATTTTTTTATTTTAATATAATTAATGTATAATTTTTTTTAAAAAAATTATGGAACCCATTTTAGTCATAATTTTTAGTTTTAAATTCATATACTTTAATTATAACTTTGTTATTTCGAGTGTCAATAATATTTTGTGTATACTTTTTACTCAAAATATACATAAATATTATTGACACTCAAAATAACAAAACTATAATTAAAGTATATGAATTTAAAACTAAAAATTATAGTTAATAAAAATGCCTTGGCTAAAATATGCATATAAACGAAAAGGTGGCCACTTCATCTAAAACTTGCGGAAATATAAGTAAAAGAAATGGAAATGAGATAATTATTTTTCCTGATGATGTGTAATAATCCAATTTAAATATCTCCACCTTTAAGTGACACCTAACTATCATGAACTGTTGTACCGCCTACAGTTGTTATATAGACAAAGATTTTGTTCAATGTGCTGTCACTCTATGTGTTTTGTAAATAACTTGTGATACTTCCTCCTTTCCATTTAAACTGTAATTTTAGCTCAAAGGATTAAGAATTGTCATTTTAAACACTTCAATCCAAAAATGATTTACCAAAAATATTTTAAAAATTATGCTTGTATTCAATATTAAAGTTGATACTAATTTTTTTTTTCTATATATTATTAACTGTACTAAATTTAAGAGAAATAATCCATCTATTTTTATAAATGCTGTGTTAGTAAATTGCTCCCTCCGTCTCAAATTAGGAGACTCTTCTTTTTACTATTTTACTAGTCTCTGGGAACCACGTTTATTCACAAATCAGTATTTTACAATGAAAATAATATTGATTTTGTCATTTAAATTTTGTTAATAAAAAACTATGATAATGAGATAGTGTATTTTTAATTAGCAAGAAGTATGTAAAACTAAACAAGATAATATAATTTCTAAGGATAGGAATATATTGATGAATTTGTACTCTAAAATGAATAAATGCATGTAAGTACTCTTAACAGAATTATGGAAAAAATGTATGTTTCAGTAATTGAATTTTGTCTATTCACATGACTATATAAGGGAATTAAAATATATTTTTCTCTTGCT
>JBCEWC010001806.1:0-38200 GCA_038996855.1 Solanum aculeatissimum | reverse complement strand
AGGCAAGAAGAAGTGCCACAAGCGAGCGGCAGCAGGAAATAACAATATTGATACTGTTAATGATGTGCCACTTATGCCAGGTAATTTGTCCTTGAGTGCTTGTTTATGTTAATAATCAATGATTGATATAGCAGGCTGACTAATTATGCGTGTGAAGCATAACTTATGTATTGATTGTCTTTTGTTCTATTTGTTTTCATAGGTGCACTTATGTTTGAAGATGCATTGTTGCCTTCAGAATGTTCTCATATTATTGAGGAGTTGAAGCAGACTTCATTGTGTTTTCAAATTGCATTTCAGGAAATATCTACATTTGATGGTAGGGATTCCTTCGAGGCATGGCATGGATTACTATGGCATGAAATCAACCTATGAGCGTGCAGAATTCCTATTTGACTTTGAAGAATATACATGGGACTACCGACTAAATTATATTAGATACCCTTAATTGTAATTAAATCTTTATGTTTATTATAATAAATATTTCCACTAGAAAAAGTAGAATTCTTATTTAAAGTAGGAATAGAAACCAAAATGGAGTGTAGGTTTTACAACTTTTTCTACTATATAAAGACATTCTACTACTTAGCCATAGACAAAATAAGGAGATGTGAATAATTTGGATGTGTGAATCCTTATCTGAGGGGAGTAGGGATTGAGATACATGAAGATGAACAACTTCATGATCATCTATCTCGATCTCTTCAATCCCTACCCTCCTTAGATCTGATTTCACTCACCAAAGTAACAAATATTCTATTCATCACAAAGTAACAGGATGATCTCTCTTTTTGTTTCTGGAATTCTTCTTGAACAACAAATTAAATAATGAAATCTCCCTCCTGTTTATGTGCATGATCCACGTCTTACAGGTATGTTCAAGATGCGCTTGAGGGTGAAAAGAAGATCAAATCTTGATTTTTATTCTTGCAGAAAGATGATAAAAGATGGGACGAGAGTATCTTGGTGCAATTCCGAATGAGAAACTCTTTTAAATCACATAACCTAGATCCAAACAAACAATTCATCCAAGTTTTCCTTAAATCTAACACAAGAATTAACTAGTCTCTCTACTCATTGAGATGGGAGCAACTCTATAGTCCCATCGTCAAAAGAGTAATCTGCCACTGCTGCAACCCTCTTCCTCTCATCAAAGTCTTGTAGTAGACTCACTCAGACCCCTTCCTGTATGTGCATTGAACATATTATTGACGGCATCACTGTCGTCTGGACACTTCCTCTTCAACTCTCCAAGAAAAAGATTAAAGTAGTGGGACTAGAAAGATTACGAAGGAGGGCCATCGTTTCCCTCTCATCAAATCCGCTGAGTGAAAATAACCCAACAGTTTCACTGATATATCATGAAATTATTTATAGAATAAGTTATTCCACCATATATAACTTATTCTTTATCATAGCTTACTCTCAACTAAACGACCCTAAGGTCTTTAAGCAATGAGCTAATGATGATGAAAGTGATTGAGTAATGATAATCACGGTAATTGCTTCTGTGACAAAACGTTAACTAAAAAAGACATCATATAAAAATTATAAAATTACAAATATTTAAGTCAAATATTTTGCCCGTTTAAAATGAGATTATGATCATTAAAAATAAATTTATTGTTTGACTACGAATTCAAAACATAATTACTTTGACCTAAATTCGTTATTTAATTTTAAGAAGTCTATTTAATATGTATAAAATATTAATTTATAATCTCAAAGCTTAGAATTAAAATTTTAAATTATAAACTTCACATTTTTAATCAATTAATAAAAATTGCATAAGTTAAATAATTTAAATTATATATGATGATAACATAACAAATTTCACATTATCAATGACATAATTTAATATGTTACTCATAATACATCATTTACAATTTTCATTATCAATAAATAAATTATAGTATAAATTATCTCTTATAATTATCTTTCCACATGTCAATATTTGCACTAAAAAATAACTGAGTCAAAAAAAATAAAACAAAAATATATTCTTATGAAATATAAAAAAAAGTACTAGTAAGATTTTTCCCGCGTGTATTAGAGTCGGCCTGTACGCTACCGGCGTACCTTAGTGTAGTTTGAACGCTACCAGCGCATCTTAGAGTAGTTTGAAAACTATAAGTAGCACCCAATTGGAGGCACCACTGGCGCATCTTAGAGTACTCCACAGGCTTGCTGCTCTTAACTGTCCCATTGACGATGTCCGATCAAAACCCTAAACCCTAAATCAATTTTCTCGCCGTTCTATCTGTTGGTATTCTACTGCTCTTCCCATTATCTTGACATTCTTCTTCAAGAAAGATAGAAGGAAAATTCGAGAACTCGCTATTTTCACATTTTCTTGGAATTCTTGCATGCATTCTCTTTAAGAAAAACTCAAGAACTTGTTAGCTTTTTGAAGTTATATCGGTATTCCTTAAGTGCATATTTTAAGGAAATCAAAGAAATTGTAGCGTGTTAAGGATGTTCGAGAATTTGTTTTTACTTCTCTAGGGAAATGGGAAGCATTAACCGAATACCTGAGGCTATTTGGGGCTCAATTCGGTCAGGGATCATCTTGTATGATTTCACAAGGGTTGTGGAGGAGTTGGTTTTCAACAGCCTTGATGCAGGTGCCACCAAGGTACACGTCGAGGCCTTGTAGTTCAATCAATTATAAGAAGTGATTTTTAGTAGTTCAATTAATTATAAGAAGTTGTGATTTGTAGTATTTTAAATGAAGACACTTGATTGGATAGACTTTCATAAATACACTCGGTGGCCATTTTCCTTCACATGGTTTAGACTTTTTTCAAAAAAAACATGGTCTACTTTTTTATTTTGATTGTTTCTGAAAAGTTGAAAATTGTAAGAGAATTGGGAATTGTTTGATTTCTGATTTTGTCAAAGTTTTGAGGATCACTCGAGGTGGGCTGCTGAGAATACAGCAAGTCGTGCTTATGTAGAGTTTTAATCGCTTAGACTAATTGCACCAAAGGCAGTGACTGGTGAGGTTCTTCAATGAATTCTTGTGTTCCTTTGTTTGCTACTTCTAATGATGAGGTCATATGCTTTATATGAAAATTGATATACCTTTTCTCCTCTTAGTATGATGTTATCACAACTCTATTTCTTTTTTCCATGAGACTTATAGGACTATTCTTTTTAAGTTTGTTATTCTTATAAGTAGTGTACTCCTAGTTTGAACTTAACCCACTTTCCACCAGGTATCTGTTGCTATAGGCATTGGGACCTGTTATGTTAAGGTGGATGACAATGGTAAGTTTTAGTTTCTTTGACATTGATCTAATGCATTTTGATGTGCAAAAAGTTATACTCAATTTATTATTTAATTCATCATCTGAAGTTTTATTTCTTTTGAAGGATCTGGTGTTTCACGAGATGGACTGGTGCTGATGGGAGAAAAATATGGTAATCTTTTTGCACAATGTTGGACTACCATCATCTTTTCTAGTGTATTGATGCTGCTGTACAAAATTTCCTTTGCCTGAAAACTATGATGTTCATAACTTGGAACGACTGTTGTAGTCTATTGGATTGCATGCCTTACTCTACTGATAAACTGTTTGATGGTTTGCGTTCATTAGTATCTTTTACAGATGTTCTTTTATGTAGTGTTTTGTAGTTGTTCTTGTAATTGGGCAAACTGGTATGGCTGTCCACGACACAAAATATTGATGCTTACATTTTGCCTCTGCTTTTATTGTAAGGTGTTCATGTACATGTCTTTCCTGGTGCTTCATTTGCAATAAAATACTTTCTTTACCTGTACCGCCTCCCCAAAAAAAATGGTAGCTTTTTTTTGGGAGGGCAGGGTGGGGGACTCATTCTTGATGAAGCTGCACTGGAACATACATAATGGTGCTTAGGAACTTTTAGCTAGCTTATGGAGACAGTATATGTGCCTGTTTCTTTCATCTTCTGTAATGCTTCCCTTTTTTCTACCATTTTAACTATGGTTTCGTATGCTTCCTTACACCAGCGACATCAAAATACAGCCATTCAGATGATATACATGTTCTCCCAGCAAGCTTTGGTTTTAAAGGAGAGTCTTTGAGCTCTATTTCTAATGTTTCTTTGTTGGAAATTGTTACTAAAACTCATGGGAGGCCGAATGGATATCGTAAGGTTTTGAAGGTAATGCTCTTTTGAGATTTAGTTGGTAGTATCCATTAGGATATGTATAAAACTACTATCTTGGTATTTGTTCTTGCCCTTTTTTGCAGGATGGCAAGTGTTTGTACCTTGGAATTGATGATTGTAGACAAAATGTTGGTACAACAGGTAATTTTGTATAACCCTGCTTTAAACAAGAGTTGACTGCTGTTTGCTAATAAGGAAATTTGTTGGCATTTTTCTTTTACAGTCATTGTTCGTGATGCATTTTACAACCAACCAGTTCGAAGGAAGCAAATGCACTCCAAGTACTTCTAGTTTTCTCACAATCCAAACAAATGGAAAATACTGATTTACATACTTTACTTCTTCTAAAGCTGTACTCTGACCTGATTGATCTTTTGGTTTGCATATATAATCTGGAAGCCCAAAGAGGGTTTTACATTCTCTGAAAGAGTCTCTGCTAAGAATTGCCCTTGTGCATCCCAGTGTCTCTTTCAAAATTGTTGATATTGAAAGGTCCAGTCCATCTTTATTACACCAGCTAACTTAAGAATATTTTCTGTCTGGTTTCTTAGATTATGTTCATTGCATGCAGTGATGATGACTTGCTTTGCACACGTGCTTCTCCTTCGCCATTGCCTCTATTGTCCAGTGAGTTTGGGATTCATCTGAGTGCCCTTAACAAATTGAATGCAAGTGATGGTTCATTCAAGCTTTCAGGATACATTTCAGGTGCTGATGTTTACTCAGTGAAGGTATATAGGCCAAAATTGATGGATAAGAGACATGATAAGTTATCTTTTCTACCCTTTGTTTCCCTAACAATACTGTTTAATTTGCAGGTCCTTCAATATTTCTGTATCCACTTATTTCAGTATATTTTCCTGACCAAAGAAAAACAGAAAACTAATCTTTGGTTGACATTTTCTATATCGGATGCTTGTTTTTAATGGTGTTTTTGTTTTCCTTGACCTTCGTAATGCAGATATCAATTCAAGATTTGTTTCCAAAGGACCAATACATAAATTACTTAATAACATAGCTATGAGTTTTGACCGTGCTTCTGACATTGAGAAGCGAAGTAGATCTCAGATATATCCACTGTTTTTGTTGAACCTAACCTGTCCTAGATCTTTATATGATTTGACTTTGGAGCCTTCAAAGACCTCTGTGGAATTTAAGGTGAGATTTTTTGTTGGGATTTATGATTTAATTTGTTTTGGGGTTGGGAAACGAATGTGAGACTTTGAATTTATTTTATAGAATTGAGTTTGTTGTAGTGTTTGCTTTGTGAGAATTGATTTGGGTTGTTTTGTGTAAAAAATATTTCAAAACACCTAATCATTTTTTGAAACTTCAATATGGGTGAAATTAATAGATTAAAACTGGCTAAACATCATTAGTTATTACTAATCGTGTAGCATTGCAAAGTATTAAAAAGGACCCCCTGGCCAAGGTCCTTGCCTCACAGTTGTTCCCAGAGAACAAAATAATCTCCCTTTTGTTATGGGAGAACAATGCAAAACCACATTTCTAGCTTCTTTTGGTTGCGAAACCAAACAGGCGAATGTTAACAAGGATATGTCATACATCTTTGTTTTACTGATTGGAGTACTATATTTCGTATTGCAATTTGTTTGCTGTTTCTCTAGACTGACAATTCTTCCAGTTTGAACTTAGTCTCTTGGTTTTTGCCCACCCAATCATTTCTTCTTCCCTTTAAATGGATTTTGCGGTTTTTCTCAAAATTTATGTGAATTTTCATAGATATAGCTATTTTCTATATCAATCTTTGTGGAGCCTTTTAGGATTACTGAATTTTGTTTAAACTGATTACATTGTCTGATTACATTGTTTGTCACCAGCTCAGAGTTTCTACCATATTTAGGTTAACAGAGGAGTTGTTTGACTGATCACCACAAAAAAGAAAAACGGGGGTGGGGGGAGGCAGGGTGTGGTTCTTCTTTGTCAATTAAAATATGTCACTTGTTCAATATTGTTCCATGTTAGATGTGCAGTCAAATTGCCTGAAATGATGTGCAGCATTTTACTCCCTTTGTTGGCACCAATGATATTGATTGTGATAATTTGATAAAGCTATTTTGATGTATTTTACAAGAATCTCTTTTGGTAACTAAGTGGTTCTTTGTGTTACTTGTAGGATTGGCGCCCCGTCCTTCTCTTTATTGAGGATACTGTCATGAATCTCTGGACTGAAAGTAACTCTGCCGGTGAGAGCAATTGATCTATTGACATTTTTATGCCGCATCACGTAGTATTCATTATATTTGATGTTATTTTTACATGTGGCGCTGCCATTCCACTTTCTGTATAACAAGAGGAGGCCCCGGGGGGGGGGGGGGGGGGAGGGGGGGAGGAACCAAAGTATGGAAGGTTGGTTAGTGGAAGAAAGAGTTACTTATGCATCAGATGGTGCAGTCAGTGTTATGCCATTGTGTAGTTTTATCACTTTCTTTTCTCTTAAGCTACTTTTGGAAATCCTAATCAAAGGATATAGCTGTATCCTTCTCATTTATTGCTATCCCATTCCCTGCTCCTCTTTCCAGATATGCCTGTGAATTATGAGATCAGGAAAAAGAGGCGCAGGGCTCAGAGCTGCAAAGCTACACTTGAACTTCCTTCCCCGCTGCCAAAGAAACTGACTGGAGAGTGCACTGGTAGGAGAGATATTCAATCTTCGCAGAATACATTGTGGGGAAGTGCTTCTGAAAAGCATGATCCTGGGTCCAGATTCCTCTGTCAGATTGAAAGTCCAAGTCGGTCAATTGATGAATCTCTTGCTCATTGCACAGCTGGTGTAAGCTGGAAATCTGGAAGCTCTGTGCAACCCTTTTCACGTAATGTTTTACCTACAGTGGATGATTTCTTTGATAACGAATTCCTTGATAACAAATTCAATGCTTCAGCTAGCTCCAATTATAAATCAAACTACCTATTAGGTTCTGGTTGGGAGAATGAGTCTCAAACAATTGTAGCTGGCAAATCAACAGAGGATGCCTCATTTAGGGAGTCTCTTGAACTTGATGACAGTTCAAATCTGATGCATGAGAGTAGGAAACCATTTATGCGGAGCTGCTGTTTGCACAGAAGCCTGATACATGATGAAACATCTTTTGATAGTGCTGAAGATATTAAGATTGACAAAAGTGATTACCAAACTAAACAAAATTGCCTTCAAGATGATTGTTGTAGTGTTGAATTTGAAGTTGTTGATGATGTTAACCTGGTCTCAAAACTAAGGTCTCCTAGAGGCAAGGAAATATATTTTGAGAAGTTCTCCAGGTGCAAAACTACTCAAACTAAGGCATTGCAGAGGTCAAAAGTTTTGTCAGGAGATTCAGAAAAATCTTCATTAACCAAGGACATTCTAGATGAAAACAATCATATTATGGACTTGTTTAAACCGACTGAAAATTATGGTTCTGGCCTACCATCTTTTAGTCCTGAACCGTCTCCTCTGCCACCAGATCCTTTGCTTGGGACCAGGTTTCCAGATGTTAATCCTTACATCACTGAAAATGGGATTGAAACTTCTGTTAAACATGAAATAGGTGTCACGTATGATTTTGGAAACATGGAACATAATCTCTTGGTTCCTGCCATAAATAATACGGGAAAAGAGGACTGCTTGTTCCCACATCCTGCAAAGTTTGATCTCGATTTTTATGCTTGTTCTAAAGAGGATTTGTGTAGCATAGGGGGACTTGATCTGTGGGACATTTATAGTTCTAGTCCTTCTGAATTCTATTATGACGGAGATGATTTGTCACATATACATTCTCATGGTGAAGAAAAATTTACTAATTATTTGACACCACGAGCTATGCTCTCCTCTAGGGTGGATGGGAACTTGCACAAATGGATTGATACTGGAAACCGAAGTAAAACAGATGAGCTTATAAGGAAAAAGAAGAGTAGAAGAAGTCATTCAGCTCCTCCATTTTACCAAGGCAAGAAGAAGTTCTTTGCCACGAGTGGGTCTTCAAGAACGGCAGCAGGAAACAACATAATCAAAACTGTTCATGATGTGCCACTCATGCCAGGTAATTTGTCCTTTACTGCTTGTTTGTGTTAATAATCAATGACAGCAGAAAATGTGTGCAACTAATTAATGTTCTTGTCCATCATGCAGAAACTAGAGCTGTAAGAAGACTGCAGCATTCTGCAGAATCTATCTGCTCAGAGCTACCACGGCAGTCATCCCATCAATGTGATCAATCTTTCGCCCCATGTTTTGGTGATGCTGTATTCTCTGATGAAAGGTACTGATATCAATTTCTTTTGGGAGGGTTAGGTCTCTTTCTGATGTTATCTCAATCAAATATGTTAGTAATTCACACAACCTGATGGTTTCTCGCTTCAGGTCAAGTGTTAAAACGAAACTTGTTAACATCTGGAATAGCAAATTACAAATTCAAGGGGAGTGCACAAGTACACGTGATGGGGAGTCAAAAGAAGGTAAACCATTCCTTGCATTTGTTCTTGTAAAGATCTGGCCTTTGGGCCTATCTCAACCCCAAAAGCCAGCTCATGAGTGGAGAATTACCCAAGTCCATATAAAAAAGACCACCAGTCCATTCTCTCCTAATGTGGGACTCTAACCCACTCTAATCCCCCCCATTCACGCCTAGGGCCCAACTAGAGTGTGGACCAAGAGCTCAAACATGATGAACTTGACCCTGATATCATGTAAAGACATAGACCTTGGGCCTGACTTAACCCCAAGCTAGCTCATGAGCGGAGAATTGCCTATGTCCATATAAATGGACCGCCAATCCATTCTCCAATCAAAATCAATGTGGGACTCCAACCCACTCTAACAATTCCTGTCCTGAATAAGAACTTAATTTTTCTAGTATGTTTCAGTTAATTAGCTTCATTTCTTTCACCCACTTTTCAAGATTATCTTAGACTGCATTCTTATTAATCATGAAAGTGTTAGAGATTACAATGTCTCTTTCTTAGTGAGTCCTAGGCTACATAGTCTCTTTCAAATTCCATCTTGCTTATGTTCTGATCTTTTGATAGAATTGTTGTTGCCTGACATTTTTTCAAATTTTCAGAATTTGCACCAACAAAAACTCAAAGTATTTTAGATTCTGGGACAAAATGGAGGGACTTCTGTCCAGAGATTACTGTTGAGTACCTAAGCTATTTCTCAGACATTTTTGTTACTTCTTATCTGTTTTGTTAAAGATGATGGATTTTCTTTTCCAATATGAGATGCAGAGCGGTACTGGAACAGAGAGTCTTACGAATCAGGATGCTATACTCAATGTCACTTCCGGCATCTTGCATTTTGTTGGTGATTCATTGGTTCCTGATACCATTGATAAAAACTGCCTGGAGGGTGCCAAAGTTCTCCAACAGATTGATAAGAAGTTTATTCCAATTGTGGGCGGCACAACACTTGCTATAATTGATCAGGTCTATTCTGGCCTTTGCATCGTCCATTATGTCCATTCTTGGTTTTTCATGAATTTTCTTATAATGCATTTACTTTAAAAGATTGTTTCTTTTAGGGATCGTTTGGTTGGACTCATTAGCAAATATAAATCTCAGCATAAACTTTCATGTAAATAATATAATATTTCTGGGCCATGCAAGTAAAAGTGATATCTGCATAACTATGTATCACTCAGTTATCCGCATAAGAAAAAATAAGCTCAACATAACTAATGCAGCTTTGGTTGGGTGTATTTAACCGTTCATTATCAATATCCTTGTGACTTATGCCAGAATCTATGTATTATTTTATGCGGGATAGAATATGTAATAAGAAAATACGTGTCAACAATGCACGGATATGAGTATTTTCAGTAAAAAATTCCCTTTAAATTAGATTCCCTGCATAGCATCACTCGTTTATTATTCACCACATTAGAATCCCCTGCATAACAGTTTTTACATTATTATCATTGCATAAACATTCCCTCAGGACTGATACTTTAACCAAATAATGTCTTACTCTTTTGTATTGCAATTTTGTGATATTACTGAAGAAAAGGATAGTGATATAGGGTGCTTTATCTTTTGTTTCATCACTTTGAGACTATCTGTTGGAGCATATTATTATGTAGAAACTGAGGCCCATGTCAAAATAAATGTGTGTCCCTTTTTGCATAGTCAAGGATTATGATCTTTTGTTTGATTGTAGCATTAATCTTCCTTGAGCATTACACTCATTGTCATGTTCTACAGCATGCTGCAGATGAACGAATTCGTTTGGAAGAACTGCGTGAGAAGGTAATGATCGTCTAAAAATTCATTGATGTGTCATTTCAACTTGGAATCTGTAACTTAGTGAATTATCAGGTATTATCTGGACAAAAAAGGACAACCACCTTTCTTGATACCGAACAAGAATTGGTACGTTTATGGTCATCTAATGTGAATTAGAGTTTGTCTTTGCCTTGTGCCGCTTGGCTTGTGGGGAAGTCTTGAAACTCTTTATAATAAGTAACATTGATTTTTGAGCCTTTGACCATGCTTTTACAGGTCATGCCTGAAATTGGTTACCAATTATTACACAACTATGCTGACCAAATTCAAAACTGGGGTTGGATCTGCAATATTCATTCTCAAGCTTCAAGATCATTTACCAGGTATGTTACGGATCTTTGTTTAGATTTTCATCAAAACCAATCTATAGAACCTGATAAAATTGCAAGTTACCATAAATTTCATTCCACTAAATTTTGCAACATTCATTAAAGTTGAACCTAACTCTAGCATGAAGTTGTATGTTTTGGTTAAAGCAGGAACTTAAATCTGATTCACAAGCAGCCAGCATCTATCACGCTTCTTGCGGTAACATTCTCGAATACTTGTCTCTGTCATTATTATACATTCAAAAAGTTAAGGACATGTAAATCGTTTTGCAAGTCAGTCTTAGAAGGGGAAGGTAATATAGTATTGATTGTAGTTGTTAATACAGGATTAGGAACTATCATCAACTATTAGGAAATAAGAATTGGGATTAGAAATTATTGAGAATAAAGCTACGCTGTATAATATAAATACACAAGGGCTGGGGGAGATTGGTCACTACATATTCTCAAACCTTTTACTACACTTTATAGCTTATTTACTTTATTATTTCTATTCCTCCTCCTGAAGTATATATGCCTGTTTAAGTGTGGAAAACAAAGGATGTCTAGCACTTCTGCTCAGTCTAGTTATTCCATTCTGAGCTGTCAATACAACATTTTAGATCAGCTCTGTGCTCCATCTTGTTGAAACAAGAAGAACTTTTGGGTTTAAGGCTTTCCAAGTGTCATTTGTGTGCATTGTCTTAAGGTTCTTTTTTTGCTTTAATTGGGTTGATTATAGCTAGTGAATTATGAATTGTAACTTCTAAGGGAAAAACTTTTTTGTTCTAATACCGTCAGTAACAAGACAATGTGAGGTTCTCTCTTTTTGAATTATAAGGCCTTGAAGCTCGAATAGCTTCCAATTTACTTGGAAAATCTATTCATGACATCATTCATGTTTTAGAAATACTACTCCAGCTAACAAGATTCTTTTGCTTGTGTTTCATAAGAAAATGGTTGTTTTCTTGATAATACAGGTTCCGTGTATTTTGGGCGTTAATCTAACTGATGTTGATCTGTTAGAATTTCTTCAACAGGTTAGTCCATCATCACTAACTAGTTCTCACATTTCACTCCTTCATTCAACTCTTATCTTTCTCATATGAAAACTTGCTTATGTTCTTGCTCAAATTCCGTGTCATGTTCTCTGAATAATGTATTTGCAACCCACAGCTTGCTGATACAGATGGATCATCAATAGTACCCCCATCAGTGAACCGAGTCTTGAATAACAAGGCTTGCAGAAGTAAGTGAATCTTTTAATTTTAGAATTTGAAGTTACCTTGATGCTCTCTCGCCTCCACCCACACCCCCACATAAGAAAAAGAGAAAGAACAGGGAAGTAGAACCAAAAGTGATCTATGATATTTTTCGTCATTCCTGATATCTTTGTTTTCATTTGTATTGGAACTATAACTCGGATATGGATAAAGTGGAACAGCTATAGAGGAATGAGGATCAATATAGCAGGCCAACTAATTTTGGGAGTGATGTATAATTGATTGATGGATTGATTCCTGATGTTGCCATTCTATTTATTTATTTATTTTCGTAGGTGCAATTATGTTTGGAGATGCATTGCTGCCTTCAGAATGTTCTCTCATTGTTGAAGAGTTGAAGCAGACTTCATTGTGTTTTCAAGTGAGTGGAAAATTGCATTTCAGGAAATATCTGTGTTAGAACTACATTTGATTGTATGTTTAAGAGAGGGATTCCATATTATTAATGACTGCAGTATCTTTTCATTTGTCAGTGTGCTCATGGGCGACCGACTACTGTCCCTCTTGTCAACCTGGGTGCTCTGCGTGAGCAGATTTCTAAGTTAGGTTCGTGGAGTAAGGGTTCCTCTGAGGCATGGCATGGATTACATCGGCATGAAATCAGCCTAGAGCGTGCAGCAAAGCGACTAAGATCTGCCGCATCCTAGTGTCAAAAAATCTCTTGGGAGTATACCTATTTTGGTTCTACTTGCTACCTACCAAGCAACAATTTCAGGCTGAAAATATCCAGTCTGCAATCATCACATTGAAGGATAATCTGGATCTGGAGCATGGTGCATCTATGCAGATTCATCAAATAACTGTACGTACTAAAATTTGGCTCTAGCCTTTGGTGGCAGCAATTCTCTCTCTCTCACACACACACACAACACGGAAAACAGTTTTAAAGGAACAAATAGTACAGGTTTCATGTAAACCAGAGTAAATCACTGCGGATAGAATGTAAAGAAATGCTATGATAATGAAACAAATAATTTGATTGTAACATCATTCAAACTGTTATGATAGTTAAATTTGTATGTCCAGTTCTGACGCTCTCATTTTGCTCGACTATATTAAATGATGTTGGAACACAGTGGCTATGGAACTTCCATTCACATTGTCGTTCCGGCAGCATTGCTCCAACTATTCAAGCTGCAGAAGAGTTGTATGAATCTGATCTTTTTAGTTAAACAGCATATTAAGGAGAGGAGAAATAATTCAGAAATTACAGGAAACTTTTCAACTTTGATATAAAAGATTTTCTTACTTAAGTTTCATTATTAAGGAATTCGTATGACATAATTATGTCATTAAAGGCTGAAATTCTTCATGAGTGCCTTTTCCCCCTTTTTTTTCCACTTTAAAAAGATGATGTTAGGCTAGCTTGGTACACTTTGACTAATTCATCCAATATAGCATGCATGGTTCATTTGTCGGTAAGATACAGAAAAAAAGGGACCAACAATTCAACAACCTTCTTCTTTTCTTTTTTTTGTGAAAAGTAAAAAAGCTCCTATAATTTTAAATTAAAAAAAAGTTGTATAAAACGCGTTGAACAGGGAGAACCACTTTGAAATTCAGAACATGATCCTGCATCATGCAGAAACAAAATCTTCACTCCAAAAGTAAAAATTACAAAGCAAATGGAGGAAACAAAACGAAAGTACTATTTAGTATATATAAGCGTGGTCCATAAGTACATATTTTCATACACAGAGACATTCTGTAACATAATCATCAATCGGTGACTAACGCGCGGTAGGATAAAAAACTCTGGCTAGAGTTTGAGGCTTCTAGTCTCATTCTAACTTGTTGAAAAAGCTCATGAAACTTAGTTTCCAAAATGGTAGTTAGCCGGTCATGTTGTAATCATCAGCATGTAGATATGGATGATAGCTCCCTGGCACTTCCATCTTTCCCATTAGCTGATCCATTCCTGCATATCCATTTTTATCACATCAAATATCAAAAGGATAAAGAACAGAACTAACCATTATAGATCAGGTACCTAGGGTTGGCTATATGAATCCTGAATAACAACTCTGCTTCCATTTGATTTAGGTGTTAGCCAAAGATGGATTTTGTTAGTCCTGTTCTTTCAGTGGTGTTACAGGTGCATCGAGTTTGGAATAAGTTTTAGTTGAAGACCAATTCTTTTGTGCTAGAGTAGGTGACAGTTGAGAATGTGATGCATTAACTCCATGAGAAGTTTAAGGTACAATATAGTTTTTTTGACAAGTTCATTTAAACGTATAGCAGTTTAAAATGCAGGTCTTCAAATGTTATTGATATCCTCATGAAACATGGAATGTATGCAGAAAGTACAAATAATCGATTATGATTCCCTATATGCAGAAATATACATCACCTAGTGTGTTTTTTTATCACTTTTGATGATATTTTGAGAATCTGAAACCAGAAACAGTTTTGACAGAAGAGCACTTTCATTAATATCTAATGCATATGGTAGTGCAGTGATAAAAACAAAATGAAGTTATAGGGAATAGAAGAAACATACTTGGATTAGACATTCCATAGAAGGACATTTGGCCATAACTTGTAGCAGGTTTTGAACTACCGTCTGACGGAAACATAGGCTCAGGTTTACTGGTTCGTGGATCTAGTGAATGCATTCCAGAGCTCACATCAGGCTTCTCATAGCCAAGATCTTCAGCCATTGAAGTTGGCATGTGAGAAGACTGCAGATCCTCTGGCTTTGTTTTCTTTTCATTGGGCGACTCGACCTCTGTCTCCACCTCTGATTCAGCGTGGTTTGTTGCTGCATTCTGTTGCTTCCTTTTTGATCGAGCACGCCTATTTTGAAACCAATTATACACATTTGTTTCAGAAATTTGGCCATGTTGAGATAATTCTGAAGTTATCTCTTTGATCTTCTGTTTGCTTGGAGTTCCATTCCCTTGTTCAAAGATGCGCTCAAGAATCTGAAGTTGCATGGGCGTTGGAGTCCACCGTTGTCTGCCAGTGATTTTATGGCCAGCGGATGTCACCAGTGGATCGCAGTACAGATTTCCCAGCCTGGCTCCTGAGATAGCAGGTACAGATTTTGCTCACATTAAATTCAGAAACTACTATTAGAGATCAATACAAAGCAGCAAATCAAACATATGGAAGTTAAGCACAACATATTAATAAGTCTCGTCCACAGCTTCTTGTGTCATGGTTAACAGTAGCAGGATCCCATCGCCAAATCAAACAATTCAAATAACACAAGGATACCACAATACAATCATTTACTCTGAAGTGGAATGAACCAAAAACTAGTATCTTGAAACATGGGAATGGCAATTTATCATACACATAAAATTTGAAAAACCACACAAAAGGAGGAGTTTATTATTTGGTTTGCCTTTGAAGCGTTTCATGGAACAAAAATATGAAGCCTGAAGTCTACAAAATACACCTGCCATTGATCATCGCAATCGGTTAAGATTTCAGCACACAGTCATGGATTGGAAGATTTCCAGCTTCCACGTTACTGGCAAGTTAAAATATACTACATCGTTTTACAGGGGATTCTAAAGGAGGGCCTTGGCATAAGTGGTAAAGTTGATGTCCTGTGACCACGAGGTCAAGTTCAAGGCGCATTGCAGAAATACAGATAGGCCCCAGGACCTGCACCGGGCTGCCCATTGGTTTGCAGAATTCCCATCGAAGGAGTGGATCGAATATACTTTATTACACATCGATCAAAATAATCTAAGCACTGAATAAGATCACTTTTCGTTCTGTCTTTCTTACTCCAAACAATTATATGGGAGTGAAAACATAAAGGACTATAATTAGATAGGAAAGAGTAAGAATAAAAATAAAGAATCAAATGAGATTCTATACCAAAAGGAAAATAGGACTATTTGAATTATTCTTTTTACCAAGTAACCACAAAAATTATGCAGGTAGAAAAGGTAAGAATTTTGAAATGATTCCCCAGAGGGAAAAAACCCAAAAGACATAAGAACAACAAGATGATGAAGAAACAGAATAGAGAAAAAAACCAGTAAAATGGGTAGCTAAAAAGACAAAAAAAAATTGATCCATTTTTCAAAAGGGTCCAATTAATATATCAATCAACCAAATGAAACAAAATTGAAAATATATAATAATAATAATAATTAGAGAGAGAAAAAGGACCAGCAAGATCGTGTTGGGAAGCCATGGATTTGTGCAAATCAACAAGCTGTTCACAAATGGTAGCATAAACAGCGATTTGCTTCCTTAAAATTTCCATTTGCTCATCCGTCATCACTTTCACAAACATCCCACCACTGACTGCTCCGTTCATTTCCTCCGCCGTCTGCGCCGCCGACACCGGTGGCTGCTGCTGCTGCTGTTTTTCCCACTCCATAATTTCCTCTCCTTTTTGTCAATTCCTTAAAAGGGTCATCACAAAATTGTATCTTTTCTAGTTTTTCTGAGAGTTGAAGTAAACAGAGTGAGAAAAAAAAAAAGGGTAACGAGAAAGTAAAGCAAAAGCGGGAGAGAAAAGAAGAGAAGACTACTCAACAGTAAAGACAAGATTTGGACGTATAGACAGACCATAGTGAATGTATATTCCTCTAATACTAATATACAGTCAAGTGGGGGCCACTTTTCAATTGAATTTTCTAGTAATTAAATGTCTTTTTGGGGGTCTATTATTAGAGTATAGGAAAATAATTATTAGAGAAATGATTCTCTTGGGATTGAGGGATGACTATGATTTTCCTTTAGGAAAAGGAAATGGATTCTCAAATTTTCTTGGTTGCCAATTTTGGACATTATCCTAATTATGCCCATATATAACATTTATCTTTCCAATTTTTTCAATCCATCTGTTTTGATATGTTTTTTCTTTGATCGAAAATAATTTTCTTATCTCTCAAGATGCAAATTAAGTCTATATAGTAAGATTATATCTCTTGGGTACATTATGAGTAGGGGCTTTTATCCCAAATATCATCTTTTCTACACTTTATTGACAGTACATTTAGAAAATAAATAGGGTAGTAAGATATATAAAGACATTAAACTTACCTTTGTGTATGATAGAGAGATTGTTTTCAATAATACAATCTAATTTATAATTAACGAAAAGTTTTCTAATTATATAAATATAGTGATATATTTAAAATTACAAATTTCAAAATACTAATAACTATAGTTAACTTTAATTGTTGGCTCAAAAATTGACTATCTCGTCTCTATGGGGTAATAATAAGGTTTGCGTATATTTTATCTTCCTCAAATCTCACTGGAAAAGTTATTGTTGTAATGATCTAGATAATGATATATCTAAAATGCTTTTAGAATAAAAAGGAATAAGTATATATACCAGAAAATATATAATGAATATACTGGAATACTAACTCACTATATGAAAAGGGGGGGATTTTCATATATCTTGGTAGATACCAAACCAAGGTTTGAAAGTTTGTATTTATTTATTTTACTCAATATATTTAATATTTGTATTATGGTTTAATTTCTGCACATGAATAAAGAAAAAAGATGAAATTTGAGAAATGAAAAAAAGTTTAGTTTAGGATTTGGTTATGGATTAGGGTATTATTGAATTGTCAGAGTGAATGTTTGAACCTTACCGCACGCCAAAGCCGGACGGTCGGTTCTGACACAACTACACTTTGTTTTCCTTTATACTAATTATGCACTTTTTTATTTAAAATTATTTTAAATATTTGTATAGTTTAAAATTATTTTATTAAGAGTAAAATAAGAATTTTAAAATGAAATTATTTAAAATTAGAGTAAAGTGAATTTTTTTTTAGATAAATCAGAAAAAAAAGTGTCATAAGACAGAGGAATCAAAGTTTTATAATCACATATTGTTTTCGTTTTATTTTATGTAATATTTTTTAACTTAACATGATATTTAAAAATATATATTTTATTAAAAATAAAAAATGACTTTTAAGATTAAATTATTTTTAATTATTATAAAATAATATCTTCTTTTAATTTCATTTTATGTGATTTTTTAATTTTATCTAAAAAGTATATCACCTTCCTAGTTTTAAAAATAAATTTAACTTTAAAATCTCTTGTTTACTCTTAATAAAATAATTTACTATCACATAAAAAACAAAAAATTATTTTGAAACACAAGTTTTAAAAAAATTATTTTTAAACATCGTATATAATAAGACAGAAGAAATACTTCCTCCGTTTAAAAAAATGACCTTCTTTCCTTTTTGATTTATTTCGAAAAGAATGACTAATTTTTTTGACAAAATTTTAATTTTATCTTTTTATTTGACGTGTTTAAGGCAACATGATTTTTTTTTTGGGGGGGGGGGGGGATAGGGAAAATGAGGAGGGGATTACAACGTGGGGAATAGAACCCTCACGAACAAAGTGAGAGTTCAAATAGCCAACCAACTAAACTATTAAGATTCCTAAGACCACAAGATTAAAGGACATTTTGATACATTTATTATAACTTAATTTAAGACCATAAAATTATTTTTTTTATTTTCTTAAACTTTGTCAAGTGAAACCAAGTCATTATTTTTAAAACGAAAAAAATATTATTTTTGATAGTGACTAAAATAAATAAATACTCCCTCTGTCACATAAAATGTGACACCCTTTCCTTTTTAATCTGTACCTAAAAAATGTAGCTTTACTCTAATTAAAAATAGTTTAACTTTAAAATTTCTCATTTACCCTTAATAAAATAATTCTCATCCACAGAAATATCTACAAATAATTTTAAATTATAAATTTAAAAAATCTTTCTTTTTTTTAAATACTGTACCAAATCAAATGTAACGGAGAGAAAATTTTTAATTTTTTTTAAAACTCTATTTAAATCATTCACATAATAAATTGAGACTAGGAGTCCTTTATAACAATTTTGTTGGTTGTCTTTTGTGTTATGAAAAATGCAAAAGGTCCATCAACTACCCGGAAGACGCGGCCAATTTGCCGCCATTTTATGAGGCACGTTTTCTTCTTTATATTATGGATACCCCACACTGTGACATGGACTTCCCATTCTTTCTACAAAATTTTCCTTCACAATTTATTTGACTTCCCCGGAGTATTAAATTTCATCTTCTAAAAATTGATATATATTTAATATATAATACAATAGTTTGTGTAAGTATAGGCTCAATATATGTTGTGTTATCTGTTATAATTTATGTGATACAGATAAAATTAGAGTAGTCAATTAAATTTTTAAATATTTTAAATTGTTAATTATTGTAATCTGTAATAATTTTTTTATATAAATTTTAAATAATATATATTATTTTCTATCCCAATTTATGTAAGCACATGTAATTTCGAGAGTCAACTAAATTATTTATATATATATATATATATATATTTTAAGATGTTAATTATTGTGATTTTATGATATTTTTAAATATATAACATACTTAAGAAAGTAACGAAAATAAATCAAAGAGGAGAAAATATTCAATATTTAGCCGTCTAACATTCTACCCTAACACGCGACCTCCACTCCTTTCTATCTAAGGTCATGTCCTCGGTAATACGAAGTTGCGTCATATTCTGTATAATCACCTCCGCTAAATAGTCTTTTAATTTGATCTACCTCTACCCCTCAACGTAACCCTTAAATCTAACCTCTTGCACCTCCTAATCGGAGCGTTAGCTCTTCTTTTATGCACATGCCCAAACCATCATAGTCTTGACTTGACATGGAGTTTAAAAAATAAAGAATTTTTAAATTTATGATCTAAAATGAGTGATAGATATTTTTGTGGCTAAAAATCATTTCATTAAGGGTAAAAAAAATTAAATTGTTACTAAATATGAAAATGTATCATTCTTTATGAGACTGACTAAAAAGAAAAATGAGTCATATAAACTAAATTCGAACAGAGGAGAGGAAGTAATAAATTATGTCAAAACAAATTTGAAGTAACATAAAGGTATTTTACTTGTATATCTTGGAAAATAGGGGTGGACGTTCAGTTCTTCGGTTCGGTTTTAGCAAATTTCGATTCGGTTATTCGGTTCTCGGTTTTGAAAAAGTGTGCACCATATATCGAATCGAAATATTTTTGTTCGGTTCGGTTTAATTCGGTGTTTTTAAAATATTTTTTCGGTGCACACTAATAAAAAATAAAATGAGGACAAAATCAAAATATAAGACACTTAAAATTTTAAAATCATGTTAAATGATGATATGCTTCCATGGAACACTAATTGTTTTAAAAAATTATATTTATTTTTGTCAAGAACTTGCACCTCCAACAATAGATATTATCTATTTTATCACAGTTCACCGACTAGTTTGAATAACTCATCATAAACTAAAAAGTTGATGGTACCACATGCACAACCTTCTCTCCGTTTATGTTGTCATTTTTTGTTAATTAATTAATTAAAATGTTAATTGAATTTAGAACATAATGCCAAATCCGTCAAGCAAATTAATCCAAAAATGAGTTAAACCAAGTCAATATCAATCTGAAAAGAAAATGATTAATTGGTACTTAAGACGCAACAAGACGAGTTTCTAGGAAATCTTATTAACTCAGTTGATTGTGTACTTGAACTCTCACCTCGATTCCCCACATTGTAATCTCCCTTTCTATTTTTCCTTCCCCTATCCCCAATTTAAAAAAAAATCAATCTAATCTAACATGTGAACTTTTGTTGAAATTATTTGTCAAATGACCTTCTCTGTTAATATCTAATCATCTCATATTATTTTTCATATTAAAAATAAAAAATGTAATCTTTAATTAATTAAATTATTTACTAAATGTATTTCAGAGAATATATTTGTTTTTTTTTAAATTGAAAGTTGGGGAAGGAGAAATGAGAAGGGGATTACAATGTGAGAAATCGAACAATCACTAACAAGATGAGAATTCAGGTAATCAACCAACTGAACTATTAAGTTTCGTCGAGAATATATTTGATTGAACCTTATACATACACTAAGAAATTAATTAGGAAAGGAGATAGAGAAATATTTTGTGGGGTTGGAAAATGACTAGCTACCACACACTTTTAACACTGTTTCAACTTTCCACGACTAACACGAAATTCAAAATTTCCCAATTTGGACCGCTTCTTTTTTGACAACAATTTTCTAATCAAACAAAAAGCTGTTTTCGTCCTCTGAAAAACTACTACTCTTTTGTTGAAAATATGGGAAAGAAGATCACTCCCAATTCAAACTGAAAATAGTGAAAAATATGGTGTAAACTGTAAAATTTGATTTTGAATATTTTTCTTATATGTGTGCATTATCTCACAAATTCAATTAAAAATAAGACAAAGGGAGTATTTTTTACAAACCGATCTTGTCGGTCGGGTTTGAGCCAATATTTAGTAGTGTGAGTTAATTCTTTCGGATAGTTTGTCTTATGAGTCACAACTATTTCCAATGCCTAAGAAAAGACTAGGGTGTTAATGTCCAACTTTAGTTTGCAAGGTCTTATTGAAGAGCTTTAAATGTGGCGTCGTATAGTTGGCCAAACAGATACCTTTCATCAAAAAATTATATTATATACATAGAAAGTCGTACGAATTATATCAATCAAACATTATTTATTTGGACCTGTTGGTTAAGCATGGAAGTGCCAACTTATGATTTGCAACTAACTCTCTAAGTCCTAAGAAATCTAAGATTGTGAACCATTACCTAACATTTGGTCTTACTCCATCTCTTTTGTAATTTTTTGACTGGCCCAATAGTCTTAATCTTAATCTTCCTGCAAAAGAAAAGCCACATTAGGCCCTTTCCTTTTCTTTGGATGTGACCGATATTAAAGGAGCCCAACAGGCGTATGGCCTTGACATGCCACTTGTCCTCTTTTCTCGTGTGACTAGGAATGCTCAATGACAAGCATGCTTGACTTTTCTTGCAATAGTACACCTACTATAATTAGCAATCAATTGTATTCGGGCAACAAAGCTTACACTCATCCACATTGAACTAGCAGGGTGGCTTACATATTCCAGAGCATGTTGTGGAATGCTAAACTGTAGAATCTACTCCATTTTGCAAATACAAAATTGACAAGAAAAGAGAGGAGTGATCATTAGAAGTAGAGTTAGCATACAAAGGGAAATTTCACTCTTCCAGAATGATGTTTAATATGACAATACAAACAAAACTGATTTATCGAATCAATAAACTATCATGCCTAAACTAATAGGAGCAATGTACAACGAATATCACGAGATAAAGCCACACATTGTGAACAAATGTATCCAACACTAGAAAGACTGCACATTACACTTTCTGTAAATCAAACACACTCTACTTTGGGCAGATAAACATTTTGCATGTCTTATGCCCTGGCCACTCAGAAGTTCCAAAAACTTCTTCATGTCAGTGACCCCAGAAAAAAAGAACTAAAAAAAGAGGAGCTAAAAAAAGTTATGACAACATATCCTTGATCATTTCTTGAATAAGATCACCAATAATCTGGCTTTCCATGTCTTTACCTAGAGCATTAACATCTTCGTCGATCAACCCAGACCAAGGGGTGGAACTCAAGTCCCTGGCCACTATATTGTCAAGGGATTCAGATGATCTATCCCATGGAGGGTGAACATAGACACCAACAATTTCCCATGCACGTTCTAATAACTTCTTTCCTTGAGGAGGTCGTGGTATAGGACCGACAGCACTTTTCATGAACCTAGATATTGTGGAAGGTACTCCAAGTACACTTGGAAGTGCTTCATTCAGTATGTCACACAGTAACTTATGATTTATTTTCTGTAATTGATCCTTAGTATACCCTTCTTCATCCTTTGTCAGTTGTTTGTAAGACTCTTCTACTTCTTCAAAAACTTGATTGCTGATAGGCTTTCCAAGTGGATCCCATCTTGATATGTATTTATCACGCGAACCATCATATAAACCAGAAGCAATGAGCAGGTCTCTAATGTATGCCTCGGCTTGGTCTTCAATCTCCAACATCTCCTCTTCAACTGGCTGCTCATCGATCATGGTTTCCTCAGAGTCATAAGTATCTAGTTGGTTCAGTTGCCTCCTTAACTCTGTTATGTAAAAATAAAATAGCATTTTCTTTTAGAGTTTCATGCAGTTACACATTTTCAAGATATTGTAATCAAAAACCAATTATATTGCAATTAAGGAATGAGGGGATGAGATACAACTCCATGAATATAATCTATGTGGTTATTTATAGCAAGCACGTGAAGAGAGACAAAAATCCTGTCAGATGAATGTTATGTGATCACAGCTGAAGTTTCTCAGTTTGCTCGATTCTTTAACAGTGATATAATATGAGCCAAAGCAACATGGTGAGAATTTCTTATGTTTGTTTTCACAGGAAATATAATCTTGCCTGCAATGAATCGAATAGAAAGAATAACACATGCTTGGGGACACTTATAGAATCTTTTACTAATACCATTCAGATTAGAGCTGATATCTCTGAAAACGCGGGGCATCTCACTTTCATCCAGTGCAGGTACATCTGAAGTTGTTGATGGGGTGAAGTAGTCTGTTTGTCTCCAATATTCTTCATTGATGCTGCTGCATACAGATGCAGGACTTGGTGGAACTTCAGTAGGATTTTCCTAGAACCAAATAATATCCATAGTTAGATATAATGACAAATCAGCATCATGCAGATATTTAGTAATACAATTGACATTTAGGCTCCTCCTTACATGTCTTTCATAAAAATTTGGTGTACCAGTTGGTGGGCTTGGAAAATCTTTCATGAGATTGTATGTTTGTCCATGTGGGTCTTCCCAAGAATGAACTTTCCTACCAAAGAGCCTGCCCTTAAGTATGAAACTATAA
This sequence comes from Solanum aculeatissimum, assembly GCA_038996855.1. Classification (NCBI taxonomy): domain Eukaryota; kingdom Viridiplantae; phylum Streptophyta; class Magnoliopsida; order Solanales; family Solanaceae; genus Solanum; species Solanum aculeatissimum. Next base: position 14,402 of record JBCEWC010001806.1, on the reverse strand, counting down.
CTAAAGCTGGAAACCTTTCGCCTAAGGTTGAACTTCTCTTTTTGTCGTTTTTTGACATTCATTGTGGCCTTCTCAATAGCTTCATGCTGTCTTCTAATATGTGCGCCTGTCAGCATATGTCGATCCTCTAGGAGAAGCTTCCCAAATGATGTCGCAGACACAGGAGCGGACAAAGATCTAATTAGGCTCCTAGGAGATAGTTCCTGGTCAAGCATGTCATTGCCATGACCCCGTCTGAAAGATCTGCTGTGCATATCTAGTTCACCTTTCATATTGTCCAGATTAGTTGCTTTATCTCCTGTATTAGAAGTATGCCTCATTTCTTCAGAGCTGCACTTTTCTTTATTCAGTTCCATTGATCTAGAGCTTCCACGAGCAAGTCTGTGTAAACCATGAGATGTTTCTTGCTTGAGGACATTCCTGAACCTTTCTGTCAAAAACCTCCTTGTATCTCTATTAACAAACTCAGGAGAACACGCCCCATCAGATTGAATGTCACTTCTATAAGACTTGGTGGATTCTGACCGAGGTAATGTTGGTCCATAGTCCCTAGTAACACTCTCCCTTGCATGTTTTGCAATAGATTGAGCTATTTTCTTCGCATCTGGTGACCTTTCACTGTAAGGGGTCTCAATTCCTCCTCCTCTGACAGTAGTGCTCCTTTTGGAACTCTTTCCTTGTAATTCACAGTTCAGTCTTTCCTTAACCTCCTCAAGAAATTCTTCTATGCTACCCCTATCTTCAGAAATGCCAGGAGAACTGGCCCATGAATTTTCGTTAGTCACCATCCTTTCAGGACCAGGCCTCAGAATTACTATCTTTGTAGGAGCTGGAGCAACATCAAGTCCGCCAGAAGAACTTGTCAGAGAATGATTTTGAAAATCGGAGTTCGGAATAACTTCCTTTACACAGTTGGTTTTATTCTGTGCAGGTGCAGGAAATTCATTTATATTTCTCTGATGCTCCAAAAGGTCTCTTTCCTGGGGATTCACCGTTACTATACGCCCTCGTAGATCTGTAGGTTTCTCAGCAGCTGCGGTTCTCATTGAATTTGCATAGAGAGTCAACTTTTCCTTGTTCAGGCTTTGTTGTGCTAGCCATTGACTCGGACTGGTGCCATGTTCAACAAACTTCGAACATTCCTTGAACCTAGCTGCTTGCCATGCTTCAAAATCTTTTTTAAACTTTTGTAGTTCCTCCTCCTGAGGATGTTCTCGAGGTTTATATTTGTTTGGTTTTCTGCTATCAATCTGTCGGTCAAAATCACATGATTCATCATGGTTCAAGGGAATTGAGATTTTCTGTCTGGAGGACTGGGTTGCATGATCGATGGAAGCCTTTCTCAACCATTCCTCTTTGGAAGGGTTCCCATCTTTCATTTCATTCTTCTTCTCTACATGCTTTGCCAATGGTCTTCTTGTATCTAATGGTAACGTATCCACTCCCATTAGACGTGCCACCACACTAGGTGCATTATGTCCCGTGTTTGGTCTTCTAGCTATTTCTTCACTGATCAGTTTCTTCATTGGAGCCTCGTACCCATAAAGGTTCTTCTCTGGCAAATCAATCATGTGATAAGTGCACTGCATTCAAATGTGGGATGAGTTTTCATAGGATCAACTAATCAAGCAAGTATAAAAGGAATCATCTCAACTCTCAAGACAATTCAGAAGCCCGATTTAATTCTTGCAGTGTAACAAATAATACATGAAGATTTTCAGATGACAGAAGTTGGGAAACCAATTAAGTAAAGATTACAAGAAAATACACAATGCACAATACAGTATTATTTAAATTAAGAAATGGCTGTCTTTTCCAAGTCTAGAAAGGTATAGACAGTGGTACAACTGCTGCACGTAGAAGCAAATTCCGAGTAGCAGTTGTGGATTGTCACCCTGAGCTTGCAAAATCTGCCACACTCTATAAGACCATAGTTACAAGTATAACATGAGTCAGGAGAAATCCTACGCTCCAGGTTATAGTGATTTTATCAAATGCAAATATGTCCTAATCCTTTCTTTCAGTGCTTGATGTGCTAAGAGTATTCCAACATCAGATAAGAGAAGTTGGACATGACATGATAAAGCTTTTACCTGTGATTTGTCCCCTCCAGCATGGAACCATTGAGAAGCTTCAACGGGAAGATCCATGCTATTTCTAGGAGTATCGACACCTGCACAACAGAAGAATGTATCATCATATTTTCTGTTGGTTTTAAGAAAAAAAGAAGATATATCCTCTGCGTCTCAATTAAATTGCATGTTGTACTTATATATAACAGGTAATGCAACAAGTTCTTAGTACTATAATACTTGCTAGAGTGGACGCAGAAACCATTGCGCTTCAGGACTTGAATGGTAATTCTATTGACTAAGGTAAGAATGATGTTGAGCTTAATCAATTAAATTAATTCAGGAGTCTCCCTGACCCTTCAAGGAGTAAATTCCTTGTGAAAAATCATTGCCAATTCATCAAACCTTTGTTAAAAGGCTGCTAATTTGAACAATCATTTGTGTATCAATTAACATCTTGCCAACGTTACTAGCTTCGACAATATCATGCTCGTGATGCAACTAGAGAACGAAAGGTACATACCGCCATGACGCTTGTGTAAAAGAAACTTCCTTGCCATCCCTCCTTGATCAAAATCAATGAGGTCCAACAAGCTTCCCATGCAACACAAAATCCCAACTGGTACAATTATTTCAGAGAGCTAGTAGCTCCTCCATGTCAACACATGAAACCAAAAAACAGCTTGCTATGCCTAATCCACACCCTGCAGACACAATAATATCAATTGACGATTTTTCCCAGCAGACAACGTTGTCTAAACGAAAAAGGGCTTATATAAAAAAAGAAGATTTCACATAGCATTCTTGCTGAGGTACAACCAACAGACATCATATTCATGAAACTGAACCTTTCTTGTTATTAATCTAATAGAATTTGAAGGCAGCAAATAAATTCAATTCATAATATATCACAGCTATTAAATATTCTTGAGAGCCCCAATCAGATTTCCACAAAGTCACTAATTTAAGTTATTAAAAAAAACATAGAAAATTCTCTGTGATGACTGATGACCTCAAAATCTATATGTACTAAGCAAAACAATCCATAAAATGGTTTTGCTTGAAAGTGTAGCATATTATTTTACCTATAGAAAAATTGATACTCCTGATCTGGTTTAGCAGAGAGTAATTATTTTGTTGATTTCTGGAGTGATCTAGTAAACAAACTCATAACTCAGCAAACAAACTTTAACAGATGCACAGAAAAAAGGGGATTATGAGATAACACAATGGCAGGCAAAGAAGATGAGAAAAAGTTTAAAAAAACATCCAACCCACATCAAAATTAGACACCCATTTTCATTGTTAACACAAAATCAGCAGTTGAATGTAATAAAAATCACAACTTTGCATTTCTGAAACCAACGACAAGGAGCAGAGGAGAGAAGGGTGGAAGTCAAAATCAAGGCTAACTTTCCTCGTGATCAACGATCCAAGAAACAAGATAACAATGACAAAGAGAGAGAAAAAGAACAAACCATCATGTCAACTTTCAATAACCAAAGAGAAAAGTTTCATGAAAATTTCTGAAACAACTCAAGATTGTTTAAAATGGAATATGTATTGACAGAGGGAAAAGCTGATTGTGAGAGCTGGAGTTGACGTTTTGTGAAGAAGAAGAAAGTGGAGAGTGGCGAACTGGGATAAAAATAATAGGGAGAACGACAGTAATTAATGAATTAATAATTGAAGAAAAAGTATACTTAGTACAGTTGCTACTTTTTAGCATGAGAGTTTCATTTCTGGGGAAAAAAACCATTCCAAAAAGCAAACTCACCTTCTTGTCTTCCTATTTTAGTTACTATTTCCCTTTATTATTCACTTTGTCATTTCTTAACTATTTCAAGATATATGATACCAGTTTGACAAATAACATTTTTTACTTCTTTTGACTGATAAAATTTCAGTTTTATTATAGTTTATTTAGTTAATTTGTCAATTTTACTCTTATATTATTCCCTTCGTTTAAAAAAGAACGACTTAGTGGCATGTTTCAGCCACAAGATTAAAGGGCATTTTATTACATTTAACGTAACTTTAATTTAAGATCATAAGATTGAATTTTTTTTTTTATTCTCTTAAACTTCATTCCAAATCAATTTAGGTCCTTTTTTTTTAAACAGAGGAAGTATCTTTTAATTCTTTTTTTTTATCAAACCGGTTAAGTTTTTGAAGTGTGAATTTTGGCTTGCATATGTGACTTTCTTAGGCCATATTATATCTAGTGAAGATAGCCAAATTGACTCTTAGAAAATTGAGACAACGAAGAACTAGCCTAGACCCACATCCCCGATTGACATAAGTTTCTTGAGTTTGATTGCTTACTACTGAAGGCTTATAAGGAAATTTTATCGAACATCTATTGAAAATGATGATTTTACCATCAAGGTAAAAATATGAATGAGATCTTGTATATGCACTATTCTACCACTAAAAATATATTGTATATATTATATATATTATTATTATTGTAGTATTATTTTTTAATATTATTTATAAAATATAAAAATAAAATTAATATTATAATTGGCAGTTAATATTCAGTTTTTCTTTGTTAATGGAGCTGTATCGTGTATGTATGGTGTTGGAATAAAGTGGCACGTACTCAAAAGATTTTACCAAACCAAATCACTACCCCTCCTCCTCTAACTAACCAAAAAAAAAAAAATCTCAACTAACACCTAAATTAAGTCATTTACCATTTACAAACCACAATTAAGATATTTTCAAAAAATAATTAAGAATTTATGACTTTTCTTTAAAATCTATGTGACTTAAGAAAACATTTCTTTCACATGATCTTAGTAGGGGTAGAATGATGTTTGACCTTGTGATATAGTAGGTTAGTAGAGGTAGTCGTGTCTTTATATGTTGTTATTGTCTGTAATTTATTTTGTCACTTTATTGTCTTTACAAATTATCATTTGCTTTCTATTCTAGTTGTTTGGTTTCATATCCTAGTATTTTTTATTTTTGGGATGATATTTTTTAGATGAGGGTCTTTCGGAAACAGCCTCCCAGTTTCTATTAGTGATAAGGTCTACATAGATCTTACCCTCCTCAGATCTCACTTGTGAAATTTTACTGAATATATTATTGTTGTTGTTGTATAATAATGTAGCGCAAACTAAAGAAATTTTTCATTAAATTCGAATCAGGTAACTAAAATTCATGAAGATGTGTTTTTTTATTTATTTGACTACGAGACACATTCATATAATCATATTATTAATTTAATAATAAATTAATTAAATATGGCTTGACAGAATGATTGTGATAAGACATTAATTATAATAATATTTGATGCTTAAGACGGCAATTTATTTTTTTAAGAAATACCTGTTTTAGTGGCCATGTGAGATTAGTTGTTTAATTTCTTCATAGTTTGTTGAGTACCAATACAAGAGAACTATCAATTTCTTAAAGAATACATAAATAATATGGTCCACCAAATTATATAAAATTTAATTCATAAAATATATTAATACTCATAATTAATTCCTAGATATTATACCAACTACTAGTAATTAAGTTTTTTTTAACACCAATTAATAAGTATTGACCACTTGAAGTAATTTTTTCAAAAAATAATATAATTGTCTAATCTGATTTTAACTTGTCAATGAACCAATTCTATTAATATCGTGAAAAATGTAGTAGAAATAATAAATGATAGGAGTAATTTTATCAAATTATTCTTTTAATATCTTGAAAAATATAATAGAAAAATGATTATAATTAATGATAAGGGTAAATTAGGAATGAAGTACAAAATTATCTCTTGATTTTATAAATTGAACAAGTATTATTGTACATTCCAAAATAATATAATAAACAAGTAAAGATAGATGGAGAAAGTATAACGAGATTTGATTGTACTGTACGATCATTTTCATACAGTATTACTACCTCTGTCCCATATTATATGGGCACCTTTCTATAAATATTTGTCTCATATTATATGAATACTTACTAAATTAGGATAAAATTAATTATTTTTTTCTATTTTACTCCATTATTAATTAGTATATTAATAAATTTTTTCACACATTGATATAAATAAAATAGTAAAATTTATTAATACATTAATAATTTTTTAATAATTATATAAAATTAAAAATATTCATATAATATGACACATACATTAATCCTATATTGCTAAGTGACAATGTTAGCTTCGTTGTTTGTGTCTGCACATAACATAAATACTATGAGTAGTATTAAATGCTGTCCAAAAAAACTGTCACTATAACGGAATTTCTTGTTTTCTTGTAAGTTGTACAAAAAAAAATATTATTACTCTATTCGTACATCTTCACCTTTATACTATTTTAGAATGTTCAATAATATTTATCTAATTTATGAAATTAAAAGATAATTTTATATTTAATTTCTAATTTATCCTTGTCATTAATTATATTATATTTTTTTAATATATTATAATAATTATATCCAAAAGATGATTTAATAAAATTATCTCTATCATTTACTACTTCTTAATTTCAATACTAAGTCAATAGAAATTAAATAAAAATAGACGGGGAGTATGATATGATACTTTACTTACCCAAACAAAACAGCTCACAATTCCCACAAACTTTTGAGTTTTGCCCTCCATTTGGCGCTTGGCCATCCCCCTTAATTATCCACACCCATGTCTATTGACTTTAGTTCTTCTAGTCCAATAATTATTGTCCATTATTAATGCGATATAAGGATAAAAAATCAGTAAATGATATTTTTTTTTGTTTTAATTTATTTGTCATGATAAAGTTTAACATAACTTTTAAAAAATATTAATTAGGGATGTGTTATTTAGCTAATATATCTCTTATAAATAATTAAATTTTTATCTATATATGTGTCTCTTAATTCTAGAGTAATTAATGTTAAGGGTAAAGTTGGAAAAAAAATAATTAATTCACTTTTGATTATCCAAATTGACAATTATTTTGGGACAACTATTTTTAGTATACATGACTTAGACGGAGGGAATAAATGATAGTTTTACTAAATTAAGGACTATAGTTCTTAAACGAGCAATTAAAGAGATTTTATATTAAAAAATAAATATTATTTAATTAAAAGGGTAAAATAGATACAAAATAATATATTACTAATTGATTTTATAAATTGGACAAGTATTATTATACATTTCAAAATAGTATACCGAATGAGTAGAGATGGAGCGAGAGAGTACTATTTAGAGTATTTCCTCTCATCTATTTTACTTGTTATATGTTTTTTTGATGCCTCGTAAATTTTTTGGAATGTGATACACTCTCTAAAAAGATAAATTTCTCAATTAATTATCAGCCTTTTACCTTTTTTTTCACTTTTTCTTGAAATATGTAGAGATAGCCAATGAAAAATTCATCAAAAAGTAATTTTGGAAAAATAATTAATACATTTTTGGACTTTGAAATATTCAATCATTTTGAATCATAAAAGAGCGTCAAAAATTCATTTATATTGAAATGGGGAGTATTAAAGTCAAATAATCCTTGTTTATTCTTTGATCTCAATCTATATTTATATCTTAATTTTTTGCAAATGATAATTTTTTAAATTATTTATTTTTAATAAAAACGATAAATAAAATAGATCGGAATATCTTATATTTCTTCTCTTTAGTTAAGTAAAGAGCTGATTCTACTTCTCTCTCCCTCTTTTTGTTTAAATTACCAATTATATGGAGGATTTTGTCTCCAAACTTTTCAACACAAATTTATATAATCATATCTTAAAATAGATTTTTTTTTTGCCTTTTTTTGGTGATTAATGGGAATGGAATAGGATTATGAACTTATAATCTGATGATCGAGTTGATTCCATGATTATAAGTTCTTTTCATATCGAATCAGACCGGAAAAGGGTTATATACATTCTCATAATGAGAAGGGGTTATTCAGGCCTATCTAAATAGATACTATGTTTACATATGGATCCTTACATTGTTACATTCCATTTAGATATTATATTTTTTGAATAATTCAAATTGAAGCAATTAAATATCCATTCGAAACGGAATACAGATATCAAATATTAGATGAAAGAAAAAAAAATGAATTGTGGAATGATAATGGGCATAGGCCAGCAGAAATAAACAAAATGTAAGTTAATTAGTTGTCCCCTTAACCACGTAGTTTGACTAATTAAATTCCTCTCAGCATAGTCAAATTAGCCGAACGTGGATTCATCATGACAAACATATCATTATTAATCAATACTTACAAAAATATAATACATAAATTATTGATGATTTGTATGAAATAATATCATCTTTACCTAACTTGTTTTAAAAAAATGGGGGTAGGGTAAGGCGAAATCAGAAGGAGAATTATAATGTGGGAAATCAAATCATCACCAACAAGATAGGAATTCAAATAGTCAACCAACTGAGCAACTAAGATTCTTTATCTTTACCTGACTTGATGCATCCAACCAAAAAAAAATAAGCACAAGATGATTATTGTACTTGAAATGACCTTTCCCTACCACAAGATATTTCTCTTATCCACTATAAATATACCGTGTATGTATAGTCAATATCAAAATTGCAACATTTAAAAGTTTTTATTGTTTGTTTTAAAGCAATAATAAGAGTAGACGATTCTAGTTTTTCAACTACTCTATCGGGTAGGTGATCCGTCGCGATTTTTCGAATTTTACATCGGATCGAAACGAGATTCTCGATCTCGATCGACTTTATAAAAGTTGGATAACTTTTTCTTCTTTGAGCTAGTTTATGGGATGTAAATTAGGTTCAAGAACTACTTTAACAATAATTAAGTTATATCATAATTAAAATTTTGAGAATATAATAGAGTTAAAATAATAAATTAATTTTTTTTACAGGTAGAATACATTGCATCAACCTGGGAGCATTAACCATCTGGTACATCAATACATGTTACTATGCTTGGACAATTTCTTTTTATAGATATTTAGCTTATTATTAATCAAACATTTTAAAAAAAAATTAACATTGCCCTTCTTAAAAGACTTTGAATAGAGAGCTCTAGACAAGGACATCTTTTTTCATTCAATTGTCTTTATCTAGAAAATACTAATTCTAAGATCAATATTCTTCCTCAAATGAGAAGTAAATAATAATACTTAAATTATAATATAAGTAATCACTATAAAAAAAATTAAATTAAAAAAATATTTTTTTTAACTTATAATTGTTACATGCCATTTATGATTGTTCTCAAAGGCAGAGTAAACATTTTTGTCAAAGGTGTTCATATTTTTAGAACATGGATGAGTGATTTTGTATCAAGGGTATTTAACAATCGATATATATCAATATTTAACCTATATATTCAAAAAAGTTTTCCGACAAAGGGTGTACATCTGACCACCCTTGAATGAATGTAGCTCCGCCCTTAATTGTCCTCGTCGTGGACTTGGCCACCTTCCTTCACGCAAGACATTTAACTGTCTTTTTTGTCAAAAGATAAAAAAAGAAAAACACGCAGCAAATTACGCAATTCATGGAGAAGGAATATCTAAATATTATAAGCAAGGCGTTATTTAACGTACAGAAATTTATCATTTAATCATGTTCCTAAAATAAAGTTTATTTATTTAAAGATAAATAATATCGAGTGCGAGTAAATATTTTTCACATTTACATTTTTTAGAGCACAACTAGGCATGAGTTGGGTGAGGCAAATTCTGGGTGTTCGCTTAATGGTTTGATTGACAGTAATGAACGTTTGTTTGTGATTTGGACATATTATTTATGACTACTATATACAAATTATTGAAAATTGAAAACTTATATATATGGACATTATTAGACTAAATACAAGTTTCTCCTCATGGTGGGAGGGGTAGGCATTCATTTCTTCAGTTCGATTTTAATAAATTTTGACTCATTTCTTCATGCATATATCAAACCGAACTAATTTAATTCGGTTCGGTTTTATTCAATGCTTTTAACATATTTTTCGGTGCAAACTAATGAAAAATAAAACAAGAACAAAATCAAAGAGCAAATATTTCTTCATCTTTAACTAAACGTATTGGTTCAAATCTTTCTGGATATAGAGTTGTCTTTAATTTGTTAGGTAGAGGTTTAGCTCCTCCCCCTCTCATTATTGCGCAGGATTTCTCGGTGCAAATTAATTTAATTAATTAAATCTCAATACGAATATCGGACATCGAAGAAGGAAAAACAAAGAGTAGACAAGGTTGAATTAGGTCCCAATGAGTTTCAAAAGTTGGTGTTACATGATTAATATTAGACAAAAAATTATAAAAGTTAGGATGCTATAGCTATATGATGACCCCCAAAAAATGAACTAGCTAGAAGGGGGGATGTGGGGAAGGGGGCAAACCCTATCAATTACAACTCATGAAGAAGAGGATTGATAGCTTTATGTGGGGCTTAATTTTTTTCTTACAACAAAAGTTAGAACAAAGGAATCCTTATCAAATAATGATGGTTCAAAGGCAAGTGTCATGTGCATGCAAAGGACTTTAAAGCCATGAGACTTCAATGAGATTCATTATGATAAAGCAATAGGAAGAAGAAAAAAATCCCATTAACTTATGTGGTTAGACAATTTGGACCACCAAGCTATAACATGTCAATGGCCACCACTTACTCATTCATCTTAATATTCCAAAGTTTCATATGGACCATATTTGGACTAATAATTAGATTAGACTATTCTTCTCCATCTTAACTTTAGTCTAAAAATAGTGTGTGAAAGGTTTTGAGTTCAGAATAAATTGGGCTTTATCCAAATAGGCCCTATTTGAAATAATTACGTCCATAAGCCACTGAGAAAAATTATTTACACAAAAAATAGTTCACTTTTTTTAAATTATGAAAAGTAGTCGTCCGGCTGCCCTTTGGCTATTTGTTACAATTTTGGACATTCAACCCTCATTGTATATGCATGAATAGTCAGTGTATATTTGTGTATCATAGTGTATAGTTCATGTATAAGTAATATACATTGTATAGCAGTGTATACTTTCTATAACTATATTGTACAGTCATGTATAGTTTCGGTGATTTGGGTTTATTTTTTATGTAAATAAAACATGAGTTACTTATTTGGAAACTTTTTTATTTTTTTTATATATATGTAATTTCCCTGCCCTATTTTTTCTCTTTTTTCTAAGGTGTATGAGATGTTTAGGCCCAAAATTTCTGCAATGTGACTACTTAAGGCCCATCGGCCATTGCCATATACTTTCTGCCAAAAGAAAATACTTTTCTTATTTTAATTGAAAGAATATATTATCTGTATCTTTACAAAAAGAAGAACTAATGAACAAAATGTTTACCCTGTCATGACTTGTTAAAGTCTCCTCACTTCAAAATTTTTATAATCTTATTATTTCTTAAACGTTTTTCGTGTTTTCTTGTCTCTCTATCATCACTAGTTGATCCTTAAATTGTCGGCCAACCTAGTGAAAATATATATAAGGCACAGATATATAAAAAATTCATATTTCAAAAATAAATAAATTGTGGGGGGCTATTTATATCGATTTTTGAATGGCATTTAGTGATTTTTTCAGTTAGTGTTGCCCAAAAAGATAAGAATTACATTATATGACTTTATTGATTAAACAGTTTTTTTTTTTTTTAAAAAAAAAGTGGGACCTTATAATATAGGGGAATTTTCATAAATAGCCTATGCTTGAAACTTAATATGGTCAAATAGTTATATTTTACATAATTACATGATATAAGCTCAGCTATATGACTTGAAGGGGAGGAGAGAGACGAATTGTATATGTATATTTGTCAAATTATATGTGTATATCTGTCAATTAATAATATGTGTAACTAATATATATATTTATTTGTATATTTGACAAGCGAGATTGGGAGAGGGAGGAGAGAGGCGATCGAGAGTGGGCAGAGAGGCGGATTGTATATGTATATTTGTCGAATTGACTATGTATATCTATCAAAATAATTGTATATATGCAGTTGATATACATATGTAATTGTATATCTTGCATGAAATTGCAGAGAGAAAGTAGAGAGGCGAGAGAGAATAGTAACAAAACCCTAACTATAGCAACAAAACCCGAACTAAAAGCAGAACCCCTTTATCTTAATTAATTGAACTTGTTGTGAGGGACTAATAATCAATCATGATAAACTTTTTCCAGTTAATAATTTTTGCTTTTTGTCCCCTCAAATTTCACTTTGGGTTCTGTTAAGTCACCTTAATTAAAGTTGAAAAGGATTATTAGTTGCTTAATAACCTAATCACTATCCATAAGATTTCAGTTTTGCGTGAATTAAGGAAACATCAGATGTCACCTGACAAAGTTAAGGCTTATTTAATTAATTTGGACTTTGGATTCCACAACTCAATTTTTTCAATCTTAAACATGTTTATTTTAGCATCTTCTCACGTACGTGTGGATGACTAAATAGTTTTCTTTAATAATTTTTTTTATTAAATAGCGTACCACTAGAGAAAACAAAAAAGAGTGTGGAATATGGTAAATATCCATTCAATTATATTTTTTTTTAAACTTTTACTCTTAATATTAATTACTTATTCTATTAATCATTTCTTAAAACCTATGCATCAAATAATGTAGATGTTGTGGTAACTTCATATTGATTATTATTTCTTAACAAGTGTACAAAATTCAAAGTGGACAAATAAAAGTGAATGAAAACAGTAATAAACTCATGAAGTTTATTAGTAATAAACAAGTCAATATACAAAAATAGAGATGATAAAGAGGCAAAGTACAACTGTAGACAAAGTTAACCTCAACTCGCAAAGATTTAACCGATTAATTCACCTTATCCCACCTCGTAACAATAAATTATCTCCGCTTATCTTGACTTCACAAAAAAAGAATTTCTACTTCTCTCATCTTGAGTGATTCAATATGAAATGGCATATGAGCTTTGTTTGTTTGTATTCAGAAAGGCATAAAATGGAGTTCAAATGAGCTCAAGAACTACTTTGATGTAAACACTCCAAAAAGGTTTATATATCTTTCGTAAATTATTTTATATTTTCTTTGTCACATTTTAGTGACACATTTTTATTTTTTGATTCATCACAAAAAGAATGTCATCTTATTATAATTTAAAACAATTTGACACTAAAATTCTCTTTTTACTCCTAATAAAATGATTTTCAACCACACAAATATCTGAGGGGTCGTTTGGTGTGAGTTATAAGTTATAATAATCTCGGGATAAAATGTAGGATTATTTTATCCCATGTTTGGTTGGAGGTATAAGGTAATCTTTGGACTATTTATTCCACCATTTTTGCCTTAGTGATGGAATAAGTTATCTCAAGCTAATTTATCCCAAAATTAATTATCCTGAGATAACATGTTGCCAACCAAACGACTCCAAGCGTTATTTTAGATCACAAGTTTCAAAAGTCTTTTTTTTCTTAAACATCATCATAAGTCGAAGAGTATCACACAAAATGAAACAAATGAGTATATTTTTTTTTATATATAACACTTTTTTTCCCCTCGCATGGAAACAAAAATCAAAATCAAGTACTACCATATTTTTTACTTTTTTTAAAAAAGAAATTATCTGTCGAATAGAAAGCGAGAATTAGGGGTGTGCATCGGTCGGTTCGGGTCGATTTTAAATATTATCAGTTCGATTTATCAATTTTTTATTTTTAAATATGTTAAACCAATAACAAACCAATAAAATATTTTTTATCGATTTTGAGTCATTAACGGTTTGATTTTCGATTTACCCGATAATGATGATAACGAAAATTTGCATTAATAAAAATAGATGGAGTACGAAAGAGTAAATACTAAAAACTAAATGTTAAAGTGGATAATTAATAACTTAAGTACGGTAAAGATTAAAATAGGTAAAGTACTATTATAGTGTCCTATTACTATTAAATTACTAATATTAATATTTACGAAGGGGTAAAATAATATTTTTTTATAATCTTATTGGGTTATCGGTTTACCCAATAACCCAATAGTAAAAACCGATAACTCAATAAATTTTTTATAAAATCATTAAAAACTCGATAACCTAATAACTCAATAACTTTTTTATTGATTAGAATTTTGAATAAAGAAAGACGTATAAAATTGGAGATCCACGTGTTATTATCCAACTTGTTCTAAGTCAAAAAACCAAAGTGTAACATGTGTAAAATCAGGTGGGCCAAAGTACACTCTCACAAGGCAACTGGCATGACCAAATATCACAAATTCCATTATTTTTCCCAAAACTAGCTGAATATGTCTAAAGTGTTATAAAACTGAATCTCAAATTAACTAGAATTTAAGGCGGAACAACAAAAATAGAAGAAGAGGAAGAGGAGATTT
>JBCEWC010001805.1:0-38204 GCA_038996855.1 Solanum aculeatissimum | reverse complement strand
TCTATACAATGTATATTACTTATACATGAGTTATACACAAAATATACATTATGATACACAAATATACACCGACTATATATGTCTATACAACAAGGATTATTTTTTTTGTAATTTTTTAAGTTTAGTATCTCTCAATATAATTTTATCTTATTTTTATATTCTGTTCCAAAGTCTTTAATAGGACCATTTTATTCTTCTTCTTCCTTTTAAAGGACCATTTTATTTCTTTTTCATATAGCTACAAAAATAATTCAACTTTTGGCTCAGGATGTGAGTTCGAGTAATTAATTAGTTTGACTTTAAAACATAATTTAATAAATTCAAGAAAATTGATTAAATTTATAAACTATGTTCTTTCAAATCATTGTAGGGTCAAAATGATATTAAAAATTCAAATAACCAAACATAAAGATAAAAAAAAAATAAGTTACGAGATACATACACCGCGTTAATTATTTTGTTGTAGAATTCTTTTAAATTCATTGGCTTTTTTTTTTGCGTGGAAGAATTCCCTTCTTTCATTCCATTCCTTAAAGTAACTAGGAAATGGAATACTTTCACATAAGTGATAACGATAACGACTAAATACAAAATTGAAGATAAATAGGAAAATAACCATTAAACTCATTAAGTGACGGTATAATATAAAGACAATCAAATTATCTTTTGGTTAGAAACAAATTATTTTAGAATAAATTATTTCGCTATGTATATGAGATATTTTATTTCATTATTATAATAAAATTAATAGTATAAATAATTTAAAATCTATCTGATATCTCCGATCAAATATATAAAATAAAATAATTCTAAAATAATCTCTCTGTAGTTCTTCAAAAGTCACAAAAAAGAAGAAGCTGAATTTATGCAATATTGTTTAATAATTATATAATAATACTAACTTTATTTTATTATCATTATCATTATCAAAGTCTTTATTATAAAGAAAAATTAATTAAAATAATTTTAACAATCATAACAAAGTTAAATTCTTTTAAAAAAATTTATATTCAATTAAATGATGTCAAATAAATTTAGACAGAAATAAAAGAAAATCATTTGACTTATTGGA
The DNA here is from genome assembly GCA_038996855.1 of Solanum aculeatissimum. Lineage (NCBI taxonomy): Eukaryota > Viridiplantae > Streptophyta > Magnoliopsida > Solanales > Solanaceae > Solanum > Solanum aculeatissimum. The sequence continues at coordinate 37,132 of JBCEWC010001805.1, read as the reverse complement.
TACCACGTAGGCCTGAAGCATGGGCCATAACATCATAATTTCTTTTTTCCTACACCACAATTTCAAATATTGGGACAAAAATCTCACAATTCAAGGCAATTGTCAGAATAATTTAAATGACAAAAATATCCTTAATATTTACTATTATCTCATATTAGATAATAAAATCGTTTTCGAAAGAACTTCGAGCAATGCTCACATGTAATAAATTTTAGTACATGCATCTTGATTTTTTTTTCACATGATGTCTAGAGGCTCGATTATATTCAAATCACGCATTATTAAATTTATTTGAAGTTAATGCTTCTAATAAAAATCTTCATTAAAGTTTAAATTCAAAATATCTGATTAAGAATGAAGCGATACTTGAATTTAGCCTAAAGATAAGTGACCATTATGGTCATTTCCACTCTCATGAACAAATAAAACGACGCCGTACTGACCACTCGTCTTGAGCCAATAAATATCGCCTCAGTCTCTTGTTCTCCTTCTCACTCTCATTGATCATAGTTTTCATCGCTCTCGTTAACTTGTAGATCTTCAACTAAAATGGCGAAAGATCCAGTTCGCGTTCTCGTTACTGGTGCTGCTGGTAATCGATCTGTTCTATGAACTTCAAAAAGTTTATTTTTTAGTATTTTTTTTAATTTTTTGATAACTTAGATCTGTTGTTTTACTTCATTTTGACTTGAAGTTTGATTCGTTTTTATTAGTGATGCTTAGCGGATTTAGCCTTAGATCTACTTGTTTACTGTTAGTCTTTTGATTTAGTTCGATAACTGATCTGAAATTAGTATGCACTCCTTTCCGAAAATAATGAAATCGAACATAGAGTTCTGATTTATTTATAAAATGTTATTTGAATTTTTAGATGACTAGAAATTACTATTCCATAAGTTACAGCTATTATTAAGAGTGGAAAAGTATTTGAAATGGGAGAGAAGCTAGTGTTACTTTGTTTGTGGTAGTTGATGTTGTTGATTCATCTACTTGAGGTTGTCTAAGCATGTTTGGTTGATGTATTTGTTGTTTCACTAGTTAATCTTAACTGTGTTTGCTTGCGAGGTTGAGATTCAGCCTTTTGTTGATCCGATTTGTAACTGGAAAAATAAAAATGATGACTTTGTTCCTTCTTTTTTTTTTGTTTGCTGTGATTTCCTATCAGAAATTCTTTTAATTTGATTTGTAAAACTGAAATGGAGATTAGGTATCATCCCCCCCAACGGACACCCAAAAAAGGAGAAATAAGGAAGAGAAACTACTATAGGATCGAGGTTTAGTTGTTATTAGCAAGACTGAGTTGAATGCACTTATTATGCCTTTTGAGTCAGAAGTCGAGAACAAACATGTATTACTAAAAACTATGATGTCATGATTTAAGACTTGTGGATTCATGATTTGGAAAAACTTCTCATGTGTTCCTTAAGCTATATAATTATGAAGATTAGCTTGTTAGTGTTTTCGAAATCTGTTTCGAGGTTTTACAATTTCTTTTCTAAAGTTGAAATTTTTTAAATTTATTGGTTCCAAAATTATAAGTTGGTTGGGATGTTATGTTAACAGGATATTGTTGTTTTGTTTTCCAGGACAAATTGGATATGCCTTGGTGCCAATGATTGCCAGGGGAGTGATGTTGGGTGCAGACCAGCCTGTGATTCTCCACATGTTGGATATTCCACCTGCTGCAGAGGCACTGAATGGAGTGAAGATGGAATTAGTGGATGCTGCTTTCCCTCTTCTCAAGGGTTGGTGCAGTTGCTTTTTATCTTAATGTTATGCCATTTATCACTTTTTGAAAGTAAACTTGGTTTAAATGGAGTGTCTTCTATGTATGTGTTAGGTGTTGTTGCCACAACTGATGCTGTTGAGGCATGCACTGGTGTCAACATTGCTGTCATGGTTGGAGGTTTCCCCAGGAAAGAGGGCATGGAAAGGAAAGATGTGATGTCAAAGAATGTTTCTATTTACAAGTCCCAGGCTTCTGCTCTTGAGAAGCATGCAGCTCCTAACTGCAAGGTCAGGCAAAATTATATAGATCTTTGTTAATTCATTTTAACTTTTTAACTTTCGTGTCTTGAAAATTGCACATAGTGTCCAGCACTGCATGATATACTTGCATCTTTTGATTAGATAGTTCTTTTATTTTGACTCTGGAGGTAATTTGATTACTTGGCTGATGAATAGATCACCTAAGTTGGTGAGAATAGTTACAAGATGTTTATTGCCAACTTTTAATGTCTTGTGAGTTACTTTGTCAAGTCCTTTCTGCAACAAATTCTAATGTCTTTGTTATTTATTACCTTCTGTTTGTGTCAATGGAAGCATCATTGAGCCACTCTAGGATTTCGATGTGCATGTTATGCACCTTCATTTCATTTGTGGTATTAAAATTTGCCTTGTGCCTCTTAAAGGTGTTGGTTGTTGCTAACCCTGCCAATACAAATGCGTTGATCTTGAAAGAATTTGCACCATCCATTCCTGAGAAGAACATTACCTGTCTCACAAGGTTGGACCACAACAGGGCCCTTGGTCAAATCTCAGAGAGGCTGTGCGTCCAAGTGAGTGATGTTAAAAATGTCATCATTTGGGGAAACCACTCATCAACACAGTATCCTGATGTCAACCATGCAACAGTTAAAACAGCAGCTGGAGAGAAGCCAGTTCGTGAACTTGTGGCCGATGATGCATGGTATAATGAATCAGTGACTTCTTGTTAATTGATTATCCAATTGTTTTTTTGTTTTCAAGTTTGCCTATTAACTGATAAATTATATTCTCTGTATTTAGGTTGAATGGTGAGTTCATTTCTACTGTACAGCAGAGGGGTGCTGCCATTATTAAGGCTAGAAAGCTCTCTAGTGCCCTTTCTGCTGCTAGTTCTGCTTGTGATCACATACGTGATTGGGTCCTTGGAACTCCCGAGGTAGATCTCTTAACACGGGATGTGGTTGTGTATTAATATGAAACAGTAATTATTTATGCATATTGTTGGTAGTTTAAATTTAATGTAGTTACTATCTCAATTCTTTTTTCCTGATGAAATGTTGCAGGGCACTTTTGTTTCTATGGGTGTTTACTCTGATGGGTCATACAATGTCCCAGCTGGGCTCATTTATTCCTTCCCAGTTACATGCAAAAATGGAGAATGGTCCATTGTTCAAGGTTCGTAAATATATTTAGTTGCACTCAGATGTCCTTTACTTTAATCAATTACTTGTACTGTGCCATGTTAGGCGCCCATTATGTTATTATTTTCAGGCGTTCCTCACTCTGAATGCAATTAGTCAAATTAAAATTTTATTTTGGGATGGTGGGGGAAAGTGGATTAATCTATTTCATTAATCATGCCATAGGATTTCAGGAATCAGATTAGCCTCTTTAACCACAATGATTGTCGTAGCATGCATGTGGAAGAGGGCATTTGAGGAAAATATTAATGACTCGGACATCTATTTGCCTTGTGTATTTTTATCAGGAAATAAGTCATTTATCTGTACAGCTTAGATTAGATATTACTTCTCTGTTGTTTTTGTAAACTGAGCTGTTCCTTCTTTCTTTGATGCCTGCCTATGTTTTAAAATGTTGCATCTCTTCTCTTTTGTTTATCGGCATCTTTTTTTTTTGTTGGTAGTGAACGTTAGTCTCAATGTTCCTCTTTGCTCTCCTTTTCTCTTAAGATATCATTTACTATTCGTTCCCTTTGTGTAAAGTTGCCTGTGAACAGGGTCTTAAGTATTTTGTTTGTTCGTGTGCTCAGGTCTTCCAATTGACGAGTTGTCAAGAAAGAAGTTGGACTTGACAGCTGAGGAACTATCCGAGGAGAAAGCATTGGCTTACTCCTGCCTTTCTTAAATTGGCTTTTCAACATATGGGGAGTGTATGTGGTAGTAGCAGTGGCTTCAGTTTTGAATAAGTCCATTATTGATTCTTGAGGGAAGTGATGATGATGGGATACTGCTTTGTCAGTTTACTTTTAATGTACCCTATTTTATGCAAAACGTTCGAGCTAGAACTGATGTTTTTTGCTAATAATTAGCATCTTTTGTTCGTCCTTGGATGATAATTTTCCATCACGAGTGAGTTGTTCTTCTTCCCCATCAATTTGGCTTCTTGTTTTGTGGAGGTAGCTCCATCTTCACTTCAGTTGTTTTCTGAAATTTCCCTTAAATTGCTGACATTTCTTTATGTTTGATGTGCTCTATATTGTGGCAAGAAATTGCCCTCTATCCCCCTTGTCTTTTATAGAAACTTTGAATATAGTATCGACATCGAAAATTTCGATATTACATAGGGTTTCTTACTATCAACAAACTAATGTTCCTAAAATAGTTGTGGGAGATAAATAGGGTTGCGCATAGAATAAGAAAATATAATTTTTTTTTGGTAATTTGGTATTCACGATATTTAGATTTGGGAATGGTATGATATATTAGTATTATTTGGTATTCGATATTTTCCCAATATTGAATTATTTAGTTAAGGACATATAATATAATAACATTTCCATTGCTCATTAGTACAAGTCCAAAGAGAAACTTAAAACTAAACACAAATAATTCAATATATATGTCGTTTAGTTATGTCAATTTATTTTTAGGAAAATTTTCATAAATAGTCTAGGCTTGAAACTTAATATGGTCAAATAATCATATTTTACATAATTACATGATATAACCTCAGCTATATGACCTGGAGGAGAGGAGAGAGGCGAGCGAGATCGAGAGAGGGAGGAGAGAGGCGAATTGTATATGTATATTTGTCAAATTGTATGTGTATATCTGTCAAAAACTTGTATATGTGTAACTAATATACATATGTATTTGTATATTTGGCAAGCGAGATTGGAGAGGGAGGTGAGAGGCGAGCGAGATCAAGAGAGGGAGGAGAGAGGAGAGCGAGAGAGGGCAGAGAGGCGAATTGTAAATGTATATTTGTCAAATTGACTATGTATATCTATCAAAATAATTGTATATATGCAACTGATATACATATGTAATTGTATATCTGACAAGAAATTGCAGAGAGGGAGGAGAGGGGAGAGAGGTGAGAGAGAATAGCAACAAAACCCTAACATATCATATGTTTGCCTGGTTATGTTATTTTTCTTGATGTCTTCTTAATTGTTGATCTTCTATTGTATCATGCTTTCACATAAAAAAATAGAAATAATTAGAGCAATAACATTAACTCTATAATACAATCGGCTACAACTTCAATACAGTATTATCGAATACCGTATCGAATCAAAGTTTAATTTACTATTGTCGAATTAAAATTTAAAAATTTGATACTCCCTCCGTTTTAAAAAAATGACCTAGTTTGCCGTGACACATAATTTAAGAGAATAAATAAGACTTTTCAATCTTGTGATCCTAAATTAAAGTTATATTAAATGTACAAAAATGTCATTTAATCTTGTGGTTTTAAAAATGTGAATTGAAATTAAAGTTTTGCAAAAAAAAAGTCATTCTTTTTAAAACAAATCAAAAAGAAAAGTAGGTCATTCTTTTTTAAATAGAGAAAGTATTTAATATCTATCTTTATCAATTATCAAATTCAAAAATTGAAAATTCCGAATCGAATACCAAACGCCCACCCCGAAATAAATTACGTATATATAAGGCAAGATAAAAATAAAATGAAGTGAGTCAATGCATTGGAAGTCATTTCAAACAGAAATTACTTGGAATTTGCAAATGAAATGCATAATAATATTAGCAAAAGGAAATGATAGCAAAAAAGATCCATTGAATTATGGAAAAAAGAGGACAAAAATTTAATAACTATAATATTTTCTGCTCAAATGACTGATGATTTACTTAATTATATGAAAAATAATGAGAAATATGAACTCTATTAAATTTGTTTTTCACCCGATGTTTCATATCCGTATTACAATCCAACAGTGTATCAAATTCAAGCCAAAAACCTTCACATTTAAGGGTAAAACACTTTCTAACAAAGACAATTTCGTACCCAACAATACTTTAAAATGATGTTATACCGTTTTAAAATCACAACTTAAAAAGGCCAATTAATTAGTTTTGCCTTTTCTTTTTATACTTGAAAGATAATTTACGGGAAGTTCTCTCTAGACATATCTCTCCTGTCTCAATTTATATAATAATATTTAATAGAATACGAAAAAAAGAGAGAAAGTTTTAGATACTTTAAATCTAAAACAAGTCAGAGACATATTTGTGGACATAAATCATTTAATTAAAAAGTATAGAGTTAAATTATTATTACATATAAAATTAATTATAAAAGTGTGCAAATTATATATTGTTGCCTTTTGATTGATCATAAAAGATATTTTAACTACTTTTCCTAGTCCTTTTGTACTATTAGTGTGGAATTGAATAAAAGAGTAGTTAAAATCATTACAGATATAAAACAAGAAAAATAAATAAAAGACTAAGAATAATATTATTCTATATTTCGAAATTTTATAATATAGATAAAGATTTTTCTTTTATCACTATTTTTTAGGTATATATGTATAGAACACATTCTACTTAAATGTTATAGTTGGTAAATCATACATAAAATAAATTATTAGAAATAAGTCGGTCCAATATAATTGATAAACTCAATCAAAAAATTATGTAGAAAAAAATGTCATATTCATCTTTTTTTGTACAATATAATGTGAATTCGAGTGAAAGAGTAGTCAAAGTCATTAAAAGAGATAATATAATTCTACTTTTCGACTTTAATATCGATATAAAAAGATATTTCTTTTATTGTTAATATTATTTAAATGTATACTAGATAACATAAAATACATATAAGTAATAAAATATAATAGATAAATTTTATGCGATGAACTCAATCGAAAAAATATGTTAAAAAAAATCAAATTTAAAATATCTCATATTCAACCAACTCGAGCACCTTTTCCAATTAATTCCATGTTGACCACTAAATTTCTATGTGAGAATTTTAAGGTTATTTTCAATAGAAATTTTAAGGATTTTTTTTTTCCTTTTTTTTTTTGTCTTTTGTTATAATTCAATTAATAATAATTACATGTGAATAGTAAAACTCATTTTTCCACCTACATAATTTTCTTTGTTCCCTCCATAGAGTTTTCTTCTATGATGTTTCCACGTGTTAAACCTTTTTTTAAAAAATAATTATAAAAATTTGTCCTTTACAATATGTTTGGAGGGTGGTTATGCATTATCGTGTAATGTATTATATCGTATTGTAATTATTATATTATATTATACTATATTATTTCAGTGAATACAATACTGTTTTGATGGATTGTATCATTTTTCGTCGTTACATAATATCACAAATATATAATTTGAATAATAAACCTAGAAGAAAAGTAAGGTACATAGTAGAGTTACTATGGAAGGTAGTATAAAAGATAAAATAGAAATATTAAATAATAATTAAAGATATAATGAGGATAAAATATGAAAAAATTACGTGGATAAGCAAACATATACTAGTTAATTAGCTAACAGAACTATAGTTTTGAATTAATTACAGTTCGCGATAAACGTTTATCTGTAATTACAGTTTGAGTTTTGTGTAATTCGCGTGATTTATACAAAAATTGTGTGAGAATCAAATTGTATAGCGAAATATACAAACACTAAACAAAATCTGTGAATTGTATAGCAAATTATACAAACGTATACGAATGTTGCGCGAATTATACAAATGATGCTATAACTATAGTTACAAAATGTAATTACTCAAATTATGGCTATAAAGCATAACTAAAATATTTTTGAGTGACTATATGCGAAAATTTCTCATAAAATATTAAGGTAACGAAATCAATTATTATACGAAATAAGTTTTTCCATCATTATCTAATAATAGATTTAAAATAATATGATATAGTAAAATTTAAATAATAATTAAAATAAATATTATATTCAAACTAATAAGCGAGCAATAATTTAAATTTTACAAGTTCTGAATTCTAAGACAATCTCTAATTCTAGTAATTAATTTAGTTTTAAATTTAATTTTTGTATATATTTAATGAATTTTTTTTCTTACGAAGTTATAAATACAAAATTTAAATTAAAGCTACTAAATTCTGACAAATTTACTTACATATTATATCCTAGCTTTAATAATTTTGCCCCTACATATAATTTACATTCTTCACACGATTTAATATGATATTAGAGCAGATAAAAATATTAAATAAAAATTTCATTGTCACTTAAACAATACTATTCTTGAATAACTTAGAGCTGAATTTTCTTTCCACATTATTATTATTATTATTAATGTGAAAATAATAGTAGTCTAAAATAGAATTCAAATATCAATTGTCCTTTGAAATCGATTATAGAAAAATTAGATTAATTGTTGACAATTATAATCAAGAAAAATAATATTTGACTCTCAAAATATTTTTGACACAGACTAAACGATAGAATAACTAAGTTTTTTCTTGGTTAGCACGTCTGTTTCAATTAAAGGTCATCTTCGAAAATATAAAGTAAGACTGTATACAATGAATTTTTTTAGTATGATCCTTTTTCGAATTTCATGTATAATAGGGAATTTACTATACCGAATAGTATTTTTAAAGATCAAATCTCTAGGTACTAATGTATGGACATATTAAACAAACTCATATTCAGAATAGATAATTTTATGTGTACATTTGAGATTTTATCATATATTCAATCGATTTATTAGATCAAAAATCTATTTATAATCAAGAAAAAAAATATTTGACTCTCAAAATATCTTTGATACAGACTAGACGATAGAATAGCTAAGTTTTTTCTTGGTTAGCACGTTTGCTTTAACTAGAAGTTGTTTGCGAAAAATACAAAGTAAGATTTTATATATATATATATATATATTTATATATATATAAAATAAATTTTAATTATATGATCTTTTTTCAAATTCTACACATAATAGAGAGTTTGGATTAAGAATATATAATTTTATGTGTTCGAATTTGAGATTTTATCATATATTCAATTGATTTATTAGGTCAAAAATCTATTTTTATATTAATTTAATAAATTTTGAATATTTATATACATAATTTTGAAATTTGTCAGAAAATTATGTACATCTTCTTTTTCAATAATATTATGTGTGTACACACCTAGTTTTTCTCAAGTAAATTTCACATATTTCAAACCGCCTCTAACTAACTACCTATTCATTCTTAACCAGAGTTCGAAATCAAAATTTTAAAAATAAATTATTTTTATTTGATGTTGAATATTTTGCCACGAATTCAAATTAATTGATCGTCAAAACAAATATCGAACATCAGGTGTATGTCCTCTTCTCTGTTGTCAATTTTCAATGTGGAAATTAAAGGAAATCTACACATTTTTCCCGTGATTTGGAATTGTCTAAAGTCAGTAGTACGGAAGAAAATATTTTTTATTTTTTTTATATTCGATTAATTAAAAAATTTATAGAAAAAAAGAAAAAAGAAAAAAGAAAAAACAAGTTTCTAAAAATTGAAGAAAATAATATTTATATTAATCGTGACTTCTTCACTTTTTAAAATATCTCATCTTTATCCCATCCTAATAATTTTTAATTCCACAATTTATAATATTTATCTAAATTATATATAAATATTTTCTTACTAAGACACCCTATTTTCATAAAATATGACACGAGACACACTTTTAAAAAATAATAATAATAATAATTAAGTGTTGTCAAAAGTAAATAAATAAAACGTGTTTATCATTTAATTAAGAAGTGATGTGTCATTTTACCATACAATTTATTTAAGTTTTCATGATAAAAATTAATTTACACGTCAAAATTATCATTTGTACCAAACATCAACGTTTTAAACCAAACAGCATTCAACTTTTTTTGTTTTTTAGAAAAAAAAATTAATGTTCTTCAACCGACAGAAGTTCTTTTTTAGAAAATTATTGATATTTATAGATTATTACTGTTTTGGCCTAAAATTTATTTATTAGGAAATTAATTTAAATTGTGTCAATCCTTTGCTAATGTGAATATAATGGAAAATAAAATCTACATAAATTTTATAGTATTTAAAGCTAATTATAATATTTTTTTTAAATTATAAATTATTTTTTTAAAAATATTTCAGACATGTAGATACATATGTCAGAGAGGGAAGGGATGTGTTAGAGAAGGGAACAAGGATATATCAAAGAGAGGATAGGGATGTATTCGAGAGGGAATAAGAATGTATCAGCGAGAGAGGAGAAATGTGTCTGAGAGAAATTTTTTATAATTTTTTTAAAGTAGTAGAATATTTTAGAAATTATGATAAATAACATCTGTATTTTGATAATTTACATTAATGAAAATGATAAAATATGAATTAGAGTTGTCAATATATGTTGATTCAACCCATTCGAATTAGTTTATATAGGCTTTGTGATTTTACAGCTCAGATTGAACTGACTCATTATTTTAACAACTCAAGAATATGATACTTTCTCTTTTAGTAATTTGTGTAGACAATAAGAAAAATCAAGCCTACACAAATTGCTAGAAGAGAAAGTATCATAGTAGGTTGTGTTTTCTTTATCTGTTCGCTATTTTTTTTCTATATTAAAATAAATTGATTGACACGACATGAATCTCATAGGGTGGTCATGGTCATGTCAGTAAATATCAGATATCATATCATTCATTTTCTATTTTAAAGCAAACACTTATAAAATTAGAAAATTTTTACTTTTTATTTTAATTTAAGTTTAACTCATTAAATTCAATAATATATTAATTCACATAATATTTCGAATGATTGAGAAAGAAGAAGGGAAGTCCAGAAAGGAGAAAGTTGGAGACTACTCAGTCAATAGATCTTAAAGGACTGAGCATTGTGCAATCACTACAGCCTATTGAAGTCAAAGACCCTACTTATGCTTATAGAGGGATGTAAGGACTACTTCAATGAATATTTCAGTTTTTAGCTCTTTTTTTAATTTGATTTGATCTTTCAATACATGATTAGTTAATGACGATTCTTACACCATCTGTAAGATCTGAGGCTTCATCCAATGACAAGAGAATAAGATGAATAACAACTTTTTTTTATTCATATATTTTAGAATTGAACCAAATCGACCGATGCATACCCCTAAATGTAAGGACTACTTCGATGAATATTTCATTTTTTTTATTTTTTCTTTATCTGATTCGATTGATTAATGACGATTCTCAACTGCATCTCTAACATCTCAAGACTTTTTAACAAATTCATCCAATGACAAGAGGATAAGATGAATAACAAATTCCTTTTATTTATATCTTTTGCGGAATGTAATGTTTATACAAAGGATAAAACTTTACATACAATTAATCTAATTAAGTTAAGTTCTTGAATACTTTAATTTTCTCTAATAATTTTCATTAATCTTTCCTTTTTCACATCATCATCCACTATACTTTTTTCCAATTAAACTAAACTAAAAAGGTTCAAAATAAAAATAGGGGGAAAAAAAAGAAAAAGGATTATCCTATCAAGAACTAAAAGTCAATAAAAAAAATTAAACAAGAATTTTTTTCAAACTTGTCGACTCCTAAAAATCCCAAATTACCAATAATTAATTGGCATTCCACTACCTCAATTTTTATAGTACAACCAAAATTGACCCCTCAAAATTCAGGTAACTCTAATAAGTCCCCAGACTTTATGAAAACATTATACCAAAAGTCCATGTCATCCTCTAATTTAGCTCCAACATCCATCTCTACACTTTCTTGCTTCATGGCATGAAAGGGAAATTGAACTTGTAAATCGTCACCACCACTAATCGTCATATCGAAATTCGAGTTATCAGCCGTGGACAGATCGTCCGTCCAGAAGCTCTCGTCGATCTCTGGAATGTAATTTTCAGACGAATCCATCTGATCACCACTATTTGGGATGCCCATCGTCGCGGCTAGTGAATTGGCCGTGACGGTCGACATCTCGCTAGACGATAATTGTGGCGAGTTCGGGCCGGACTCGGGCCCGAGCCCATTAATGTCTTCTTGAATGTTGCTAAAATTGTGTGAACTCTTCAAGGCAATTTGAGAAGTACTAGGAGCTTTGGAATCATTGTTGTTTTTTGAGTGTCTTTTCGAGTTTTGAGGAGGTTGATAATTTTTAAGCCTTTTTTTCAAGTGAGTGTGCCATACATTTTTAATTTCATTATCAGTTCGTCCCGGTAGTCTAGCTGCTATTGCGGACCATCTGAAAAATAAATAAATAACAAAAAATATAATTAGTACAAATCTAAACAAATCTTTTGTAATTTAATTAATTAATTAAGAGAAATGGACAAGCATTATAGTAGTGCTTAAAACTTTAATTATTGTGTCACAGTAACCTATGGAGATATGCACCACATGATTTGATTTGTTTACCTAGTAATTAAATGTCATTAGATTTGCAAGTGAGATTAATTAATGTAAATAAAAACATGTCTAAACGAATCTTTTTCAAATATCTTGGATTATTCCTTGATACAAACTAAATAATTAGATATTTAAGTTTTGATTTTTTTTCAATACACTTTTCGATTGTGTAAATATATTCCTTTAACAAAAAGACAAATGTTTTGTAAAGATAAATGATCAGTATTCTACGCGTAATATTACAACAACAATAATATATTCAGTGTAATTTCATAAATATATTTAATTAATTAATTTTTTTTTTGAATAATGATTATGAGCATGCAAGACATTACTGAATGTGACAAAGACAATACTCTTTTTAAAAATTCAGCTTTTTTTTTAGAGCTATGATCATTATTCTTCTCTTTTTAAAAGTCCTTTAATTTATTTATTCTTTTTATTTTGTTTAAATACCAAAAAAGTAAAGGGAGATTATATTATACGAATGTGGTCTATCTAAAAAAATATATATATATTCGAGAAACCAATTTACTAAAATTAGAAAATAATAATTTGGAAAACAAAAATAGAAAATTAAAAACTAACCTATTCCCAAGCATTTCATGTAATTGAATAATGCTATCTTCTTCTTCTCTTGTGAAATTTCCTCTTTTTATATCTGGACGCAAATAATTCGTCCAACGAAGTCTGCAACTCTTTCCGCATCTCAATAATCCTGAAAATTAATTAAAAATAATAATAATTAATTTTTACTCATCAAAAAACACTTTTTTGTTTTTAGGCCCGTTTGTAATTTATCGGGCTTTGTAAAGCCCGAATAAAAAATGGAGTAAAAATAATTATCTAAACGCTGCCGACAAAGAGCGTGTTTCCTCTTAATCGGCTTTGAGCAGAGGCAGAGGTGAAGCCAGAATTTGAAGCGGGAAATTACCGGCTAGTTTAGGGAGGGCTCTCCAATTGCCATGGCCATTTGCTTGAATATAAGAAATGAGAATTTGATCTTCTTCAGGAGTCCATGGTCCTTTCTTCAACCCCATCTTCTCACAACAAGGAGCTCTAACCATTTTTTTTTCTTTTACTTTAATTTGATAATCTTCAAGAAAAAAATAAGTATTTTTGGGGGAAATTCTCAAAATGAGTGGAAGCAAATGGTATGGATGTGTGGGTATTTATGCTATGGAGTTAGTCTATTTTTTTTAAAAAAAGGAAAAATAATAAAAAGTCTCATTTTTCAAAGTTGCGATTTCCTCGAAGTTGGATGAGTTTAAAAAGAAAATAATATAATAGGAAAAATAATTACTATCATTTGAGTGAAATATTTTTATTTACAAGTTGTACGACAAGTGTGTATGACACTAGTTTTACTAAATCAATAACACGTTCTCATTTTTTTCAACATGAATGTTGTGGTGTTAAGCTAATTAAGAAAAAGAGCATGGATCGAAAATACTCCTAAACTTGATGAAAAATTATTAGTTTTGTAAAAATTATATCTACTTGATTAATTAAGTTTAAGTACAGTTCAGATCTTTCACATGACATAGCAAGTAGTATTGAATTCTTGTAGGAGTATAGGATTGTCATAAAAAAAATGCGAAAAGTGTTGAAAATACCCCTAGACTTGACGAGAATTAAGGGGTGTATTTCATTCATGTAGCTAGATCGAGGGTGTAATTAGGTTGAATTAATCTAGTTTAGGGATGAAACTAATCATTCACACCAAGTTTAGGGGTATTTTTAATATTTCTCTCTTAAGAAAACTAAAGAAATATTTTAAGATTAAATTTTTAAAATTTGACTGAATTTTGTGGTCAAAAAGATATTTAAAGATAATTTTTTAATATGATTCGTAATGGTCAAACGCTAGCTAATTAAGAAAAAACAGAAAGGAGTTACCTAGATAATACCATTTTACGTTACACAATTTTTATGGTCTATCTAAACAAGAATAAAATATATTTTTTAAAGCTTTAATATTTTTACCTTTAATGTCATGACTTATTAGATTAGGTAAATTTTATTCATTTTTACTTGTTCACTATTTAAAAATAATTTTTTCCTTTTATTTGTCAAATTTAACAAGAAAAAATAATTATTTTTCTCGTTTTATCCTTAATATTAATTAACTATCCCCAAATCATCTTCTAAGATTTAATACAAAATGCCAATAATAAAATAGCAATATCACTGCTCATTTGAAAGAATAATTCTACTAATTTGCATTTATTTTACTTCAATGTAAAAATACTCCTTTTTTATTTCTTAAAATTTTGTGTCTAATCAAATATCTTGACATAAAATATTTAAAAAAATCCAGATCATCAAAAATATTTAATTTGGATAAAAAAGAACGATCTATTTTTTTTATGGTCGATTTAAAAAAGAATGACTATTTCCTTTTTTCTTCGCGATACTTTAATTTCAACTTTTCACGTGACATGTTTAAGACCATAAGATTAAAATTTTTTTTGATACATTTGACATAACTTTAATTTAGGACCACAAGATTGAAAAAACTTATTTCTTTTTTTAAATTTCGTGTCAAGTCAAAATAGATCATTCCTTTTTAAACGAAGAGAACAATAAATTGCTCAAATCACAAAGGTCAAAAAGGGTTTAAAAATCAATAACAACAATAGTATACTTTGTGTAAGGGACAAGTATATATTGCTGTAGCCATCTTATGCTTAAGGGGGATTCATATGAATCTTTTTTAGCGAAAAATTATACTATTTATATATAATTAAAATTAATTTTTATTTATATATAGTAGATATCGAACCCTCTTTGCTTAGTTTATGTATTTATTTTTTCATATTTCAAACCCTATTAACTAAAATTCTGACTTCATTAGTGCAAATTTTATCTTTATTTAATATGAGATAGAAAAATTATTTTCAGTAAATTCTGAAGGTAAAAAAAGCGTTTTCAAAACTAGATTAACCAAGAATTTGAACAAATCATGTTTAAATATTTTACGTTAAGTGTGTGGACTTTGTAAAAGTGATTAATTAACTTTGAAAGTGTGTGCTAATTAATTAACTTGATTAGAATTTGTCATCAAGTGATTTGGTAAAACAACACGAGAGATGACTTATGTAGGGTCCCAATGAATGCATGGGGACAAATTTTATTTCAGCATGAATTAAAAAAAAATCATGAATTTTATTCATATTTTGTCATAAGTTTGAAAATTTTATCGTCATATTTATTGAGAGAGAAAAATAAACAAAACTTGTCGTCATCACATGATAATAAGACAAGTTGTAATTATTTATTATTTATTATAATTTTTAATAATTAAAATAATATAATAAAATAATTATTTTCTTAAAAAACATGTCAGATCGACAATAGATCGAGGTAATAATAAAAAATTCCTGCTGTGAGATTAGTATTTAGTACACATGGGTGTCCTAACTGACTAAGTTTTGTTTTTTCAAGGACTTAAAAATAATTAATTGAAAAGATTTAGGAAGATGAGTTGTAGTTTCTCAAGTTTACAAAAAGTGCAACTTGGTCCACTAATTTACATCATTTTATGCTTTTTGAAGTTTGAGTGAGCCAAATCTGGTATGCTAGTGTACTTCTATTCCAATTGAATTAATTAGTTTATATTATATAGTTTATTTAAATATATTTTTAGGGACAAACCAACATAATAATGAGTCTCCTCAAATGGTATGCTTTTGACCATAATATATATTTGTAGACATCGAAATTTATAGGACTCTACGAGATGGGTTTTATTTCGATCAGGTTTTTTTGGACTATCTTGAAAAGACATTTTAAATATCTCATAAACTCTGGGATATTTATCAAGAGATCAAAATATGGCTCAAGGAGGTCAAAGTCATCCTACGTTCGAGAAATACGTCACTAACGACCCTTGGAGAAATCTAATGAAAGACGAATCAAGGAAGTAATAGATTTGTACCAACATCATTTATCAATAATATTCTTGTTTCTTTAGATTTTATTTGCGATTGCAATTTATTTTCTATCACATTAAAAATTGTTGCAAATAATATTTTCTTTGTCGCATTTTATGTGACATTTTTTTCTTTTTAATTTGTCTAAAAAAATATATACTTTTACTACAATTAAAAATAATGTAATTTTAAAATTCTTTCAAATATGATTTGAATTAGAATGCATGTATATTTCACCCGATATTCCATAGCTAGTGAGGGTCGGAATGGAATATCGTATGTAGTGTTGAATCCAATCTGAAGCTCTTTCGAACAGGCGAGGAACTCTACATTGTAATCCAACAAAATTCAAAATCCACATTACTATTAATCATGTAAAATATTCTTAAAAAAATATCTTTAATATGTCTCAAACATATATATAACAAATTTTATTACAAAAATTACAAATATTCCCCACAAATGATTGATCCAAAAAAAATTATGAGTTGATAGCTAATTAGAGTTATGCATGTATTAGTGAGATTAGACCCTTCGAAGACATTTGATAAAAAAAACCACATAGAGATTAGTTACGAGAGGATCTATTTATTATTTATATTGGGATCAATTATGTAAAATTGTTTAATTATTCATATATTTGTTCTTTTTTAGGATTTAATACCCATAAGAATTTTCATCGACTAATCAATGGTTATTTCTGCTGATGTTGTGACAGTATCTCCTAATGTACTATCAAATATAATATTATTATGTAAGATTAAATACCTACATAACTCAATCCCGTACCAGATACCAAACAACCCCTAATTAATCGAAAAATACTTTTATCATATTTTAGAAAAAATTTCCATAATTAAATTAAATGATACTAAATCCAAGAAAAGTCACCATTGGATGAGACTTGTCTCTTCAAACATAATACAATTGGTTTGCTTTAATTAGCCGCCTTATCTGTATAAGATTAGGACCTCTCTTTTGATTGGCCAGTTAATTAGCTCGAGATAAATAGATTACTCTTTAAAATATATTTATAATATTTGTTATTAACTCGGAGCCTGTTATGATTGACTTATTTTAATTATTAAAAAAAAACAAAATTATGATGGACGAATATTTATTCTGGTCTCCCAATTATTAGAAATTTTTAATCCTTATGATAGCTGACTAAACACATCTGACATCTTTGATACCTTACGACTAAGCTTAAACTCGTAAATGATAAGTTATAAGCCATTCAAATAGGCCGTTAACGAAATTTTTTATTGGTGTTAGTTTTTTTTTTGTAAAAAAGAAAAAATTATGATAGATGAGTATTTTTTTCAATCTCTCAATTATTAAAAAAAATTAATCCTTATGATAGCTGATTAATCATATTTGACATCATCGATACGTTGAAATATGACTAAACTTAAAAATTATTTTTTTCTATTTATTGTATAAGTGGACAAAAAATCTTAATTCGCCCGTAAAATAACAGGTTTCCAACGTAGAGGGACCACAAAGGAAAATTTCAAAATTAGTACGGTTTGAAAGTGATAATAGATGGACTTTAGTGGCTCCAAGTTGCAAATTACATTCTTAAAATAATAATGCACGTGATGGTCTTATCAGAGTCAATTCACGTGCTTTGTTCGCGTTTATCGATAAACATCTTTTATATTATTTTTATTTAATTATATAATTTTAGATTATTAATTAAAATATTTTTTAAAAATAAAAGTATAAAAATAAATTATATAAGTTATATTTCAAATTTATTGTCTTCTTTCAATCCTTAAGGCGGAGCCAAGTAGGGTTTGAATCCTCGCGAAATAATACAATATTATGTATTTAAATTACTTTTTTTCATATATATAATAGGTTTTGATTTTTCTCTTGACTTTTTTTTTGTTGGTAATTATAGACTTTATTATCAAATTTGTCAATATGTACAATTTTGAAACTCGGAATATGGACATAGTTCAAATCTCAGAATTTATCTCTTTGATTCTGTTGTTGTTAATGATCAAACTAAGGATAGAAATTGAAATTATTCATGTATCCAACTAGTCTAGGAATCGAACTACTTCTACAATAAATTTCCTGTATATTTTATCTGTTTTTGTCTCTAGCCGGGGCTACGCACCTTTAGAAAGGAAAGCATATGTTTTATGCGATGCTAACTATTTAATAACTATATTTGTAGCCCCAGATTATTTCAGTTTATGCTCCTATCTATTATTTGGATACCAATGCATGAGCTGAGGCTCCCATGTCCCACCGACCCTAAGTGATCAGTTCTATGCATCTCTTTGATTCTCTTTACTTTTTAAATATGTTTATTATCATATATTGAACCTTCTTAGTTAAAATCTTAAATCAGTCATTATCCATTCCAATGCTCTCGGCCCGACTATCATACAAGCTAGCCACCTCTGAATCCCCACTTCTATAACCTCATTCTACCTTATAGTGTTTAGCTAAATTACATATAAATTTTCTTGGATAAATTTTTTCTTATTATTTATCAAATACTAGAAAATAAATAAAAATTTATTTATTTATCAAGAAATTTTTTTCAGAAAAAATATTTTTCTTTGTATCAAACATACCTCTTTAAAAATTTTTTGGAGGTAAGGGATGGGGAAAAAATGATGGAAGGAGATTACAAGATGAGAAATCGAACCCTGATCGATAAAATAAAATTTATATAGTCAACCAACTAAACTACTAAAATTTCCTCCGAACACACCATTAAATAAAATCCACACCTTTTGCTTTTTCCTCCTTTTTTTATGATTAATTAGGGTTAATCATTTGAATTATACATAATAAAAGTTGAGTTACTCAAATCTTATGCCCCCACAGTGTTAGGGGTATTTAAGGAAATTCAAAAATAAGGATTATATTACCTTACTATAGCCATTATATAAAAATTTAAATTGTCATGTGTTTTCTTTTCTTTTTTCATACAAAAAATTAAATAATTTATAATCTTTTAATTGAAATGAGTATCCAATATTGTATGTGAAATAAAAAATAAACTAAAATAAAATAAACGTTTTTATTTCTAAATTTGATCTTACTTTATTTTTTTCTGTCCGTCAACATGAGTATAATATAAAATAAGGTAAAAATAAAAATAAAATTGCATGGTCTCTTTATTTTCAATGCCGTATTCGTATTGAATTCTTCAAAAATATATTATTTTGACAAATTCAACATGCACTCATCGATATTTTTGAAAAGTCCGGAGTGTCAATTGGAAAAAAACAAGAGTCAAATGACAACTAAATTAAGTTAAAAAGACTAAAATGGGTCTATATATTTTATAAAGCAAATCAATAGTCAATATTGGAAATTAATATATTTTAAGTAAATTTGAACCAAAAGAGAAATGATTACAAAGCAAATTGCATAGGAACAAAAAAATGGACGGAAAGGTGTCTACATCCTTTTTATCACGTTTTATAATTTTATTTATTTATGTATTTATTTATTTATTTATTTATACATGTATACGCTATTTTTGGAAAAAAATTTTATCCCGTCAGGTTCAATTTAAATATTTTATTTATTAAAAAAAATATAATTATTTAATAAATAATATCCGTAAATTATTTTTTAGTTGATATTTTTTAAGAAATATGACAAGTAAAATAAATAAAAGGGGAGAAAAAAAAAAGAAGGAAAAAAGCTTTGTTCACATTGGTTGACATGTTGTAATAGTTTTTTGGATTTAATTGAAAAATTGTCAAATAAAGTTTATATATTCAGCCAAAAACATAATCTTAAACAACTAAAGT
The DNA here is from genome assembly GCA_038996855.1 of Solanum aculeatissimum. Classification (NCBI taxonomy): domain Eukaryota; kingdom Viridiplantae; phylum Streptophyta; class Magnoliopsida; order Solanales; family Solanaceae; genus Solanum; species Solanum aculeatissimum. The sequence goes on along the minus strand of JBCEWC010001805.1, from coordinate 17,055 downwards.
TTGTCTCCTAGAAAAGAAAGAAATTAAATAAATCCAACTTTGCTCTTTAATTAATATTAATGACATAATTAAGCTAATCAGTATTGGACTAAGTCAGCCTGAAAATATTTTAAATATGGTATGATATTATTCCTTTTTTCAAAAAATTAATTTTGCATAGTTTTCTTTAAAAACAAAAATGTAACTTATTTGGATGCATTATTCTATTTTTACACAACTACTCACCACTATTGGATAAGGAGGATTAAATATATTTCGATAATTTATATATAGTTTCTCAATTTTTTCAATTATTAATATGAGATTTTTTTTTCTCGAACTAAGTTACACATGTTGCACTTGACACATTACCACAATTCATTGATAGATTTTCAAGATTCATCAAGTGTCATCCACGTGACAAAATTTGTGGCCATCGAAATCCGAAGCTATTTCTTCCAACTATCTCGCATGGCCAATATGGATATGGTTGATATCTTTTCATTCTTAATCAAATATCTTTGATTCGAACTCTTGAGAATGTATCAGGAAGAATCATGTTGGGTATGACAGTCTGAGAAATGGGCCATAAAATGCACATATAAATTTGAATTTAGCCGAGCCGGCGAGCCCTAATAAAAATACTGAATACCAGGTGGGAAAAAAAACAAAATACTTTAGGCCAAGTCCGGTCCGATTTTCCCTAAAAAGCCTCATTCCATTTATAGAGCATCTTATTACTATAAGTAATTTTTTAATTTTTTATTTATCATTCGATGTTCGATATTTGTATTGAAATTTGATTAGATTCAAATTCACGTTGAAAAGTTTCAGATGAGGATAAAACACTTTCTAACAAAAACAACTTCATGCTAAAAAAGATCTTTTAACTATCATCCATCCATATAAAATTTTATTTGCACGCCTAATACTTACACTTTGAAAGAAAATAAAAAGATATTTCAATGTCATGAACAATATAAAGTAATAAATAGTAAGAACTGTGAAGTGGGGTGAGATCATTGACCCTATAAAGGCATTTTGATCACTAAAAATAGAGGCTATATTTGCCTTCTTTTTTTTTCTTGTAATATGTACGTTGAAATGTTCAAAATATTTGTAACATTGAGGCCTCATTGGTTGACTTAACTAGCTGTGATGATCCAGTTAACATACTCAAGTATTATCTATGCCAGGGTCAACCAGTTCGCTCTTTTTTAATCCCTCTTCACGCTGCAGCGCCAGGGGCGGAACTACATTCATCAAAAGATGGTCAGATGAACACCCTTCGTCGGAATTTTTTCCCGAATATATAGGCTAAATGTAGATGTTTTGATATATATTGATTGTTGAACACCCTTGATACAAAAATCACCCATCCATGTTCAAAATATATGAACACCCTTGACAAAAATACTGGCTCCGCCACTGTGCAGCGCTACGGGGAATCGAACCTGCTACCTCAGACTCCTTTACACTCTTCTTGAAGGCGACTCCTCTTGAAGAGTGTAAAGGAGTCGGAGGTAAAAGGAGCGAACTGGCTGGTCCTGGCATAGACAATACCTGAGTATGTGAGTCCATCAGGAGGGATAGTCACATTAGATATAAAATTTTATTAGTTACTATATTCTGCTCAAAGCTATGTAAGAATTGACTGATACTCAAGAAAATAAGTTATTCATGTATTTGATTATTATCTCTTATTAGAGATGTAACCCTGCCACTTGTTATCTTATTGATTCACTAATGGCAACTAAGAAAAAGAAATCCAATTGGATTCACTAATGGCAACTATCTTGAATGTTAATGTGGATTAATTACAACATTGAAAAATATAATGGTAATGTTGACAAGAAAATGGACTTTGCATTTAATACAGTCATAAATATTAATATGAGGTGAGAATTGTCTAAAATTATATAAGAAGATAAATTATCACGGGATACAAACACCTTTGTATATCCAAATTCGACAATTAGAGTATGAACAATATAATATGATATTAGATAACTAAATAATTGAAATAGACTTGTCTGATACGAGTACGATAATAATAAAATAGATTTTAAGATTAACTCAATTTCAAAAAAATCAACTCATAAGATAATGATTAAATATCAAATTATACCAGTAGTAATGTAGGATAACAACAACAACAATAACATACACAATGAAAATCCTACTAGTGGGATCTGGGGAGGGAAAAATGTACACAAACCTTACCACTACCTCATAGAGATAGAGAAATTGTTTCCAAAAGACCCTCATCTCAAATATCATCCCCAAAAGCAGAAAATACTAGATATGAAATGACTAGAATGAACAACAAATGAAGCGACAATAAAAGTAACAAAATAAAGGACGAATAATAACAACACAAATGTATAACGACACAACTACTGACCTACTATAAGAGTCAAAAATTGGCCCAAAACTATATAAGAGAACAAATTGTCACATTCACCCAATCACCACCATGGTGAAATACTAACACCTCCAATACTTTTATAACTGGAGCGTGAACAACATAATATACGAGTTACATTCTATAACTAAACAATTGAAATAGACTCGATCATTCTGATACCATAATACAAATGATTGACCTGAAAACTAACTTAATCTCGAAAATTAACTCATAAAACATGGATTATCCAAAACCATATATATAAGGAGACAAATTGCCACATCCACCATTGATGTGAGATGCTAACAAACAAGTAACAATACAAGGTTAATTAGCTCATGTATACTTCCTCTGTCTCATATTATATTGACACTTTTCATTTTACACGATTATTAAGAAATCATTAATGCACTAGCGAACTTTACCAGTTTACCTTTTATTTATATCAATATACATAAAATTAAGTTAGAAAAAAATCATTAATACACTAATTAATGGTGGGAGTAAAATGGGAAAAAATAATTAATTCTATCCTAATTTAGTAAGTGTCCATATAATATAAGACAAATATTAATAAAAAGATGCTCATATAACATGGGACAGAGGTAGTATAAGATTGTTATGTTTAAGACCTCAGTCCATGATAGTGATATCTTTGTGTTAGAAGTTAAGTGACAATAAATATAATCAAATGTTCATAGAGTTGAAAAAGTAATTGGATGTACACTATGCTCTTTAATTAATTAATAATTGGATTGAAACACTTGAAAATTGATAGCAAAGAGGATCCAGCTGCCTGCTTTTCAATTCCTTGAAGCCTCCTAAAATTCAATAATAATTGGGTCAAAATCTAATATCCCCACCACCACATTCTTCCTTTTTTAAAAAGTAAATATAAGTTTCCAGCAGTATTATATATCAAACTCCCTATGGCTAGTTTATGTATTACTTCATCAAATTTTGAATTTTATTAATTAAAATTTTAACTCAGTCACTACTATTTCATAATGTATTCTATTGTGTTATAATGTATTGCATTGTATACAATACAATAGAATACAACGAGTAACAACCATCCAAACAAACAGTTAATTTCAATATTATTTTCTTCTTTTTTTTATACAAATTTTTTAGTCCTCTAGTTTTTTCAGTATCATGTTAATACTAGAGAATAATCTTTCCGGCCTTTTCTTTTAACTGTTTGTGTTATATTGTATTATATTGTATTGAGTTTAACATAATAAAAAGATATTTTATGATAATAAATTTATTTTAGCGGTAAAATTTATTGTCGCAAAAATATTGGTGGTAAATGAGTTAATGTCATTGCATTCACAGTTGCTAAAGTCTTTAACAATATTTATATAGAATGCTAGTTATAAATATCTATAGTTATTATTGCTACTAAATATAACATAACACAATTATATTATTATCGTTAAATAATTGTCACAAAATTCTTTATTTGTTGTAGTGTTCGTTCAACATTATGGATACATTGTAATAATACTTTTTATCATTACATCACACATCTACAATTTGAAGGATATACTTATAAGAAAAGTACTAAGGTACCTTACCACCACCTCATAGAGATAGAGAGGTTGTTTTCAGAAGACCCTCAACTCAAACATATCAGTCCCCAAAACAGAAAATACTAGATACAAAAATAACTATAGAATTATAAAATAATAAAAAAATACAAAGTAAGAAAATAATAATATGATCACACTAAATGGGTCATCACATATTCATAATTATGAATACATAACGATGAACTCAACGATATACTAAAATTTAACAACAATCAAAATAAGCATACGTGATATATATAGATACTTATTTATTTATTTATTATTCTTTTCTATTTTTATTTTTTTTATATCAAATATTAGAGCAAAAGACAAAATTAGAAAGACGAAAGGAGGTCCATCTGAATTTTCTTCGACGAAAAACTATGAACTACCAACATTGGTGACTTCGCCACTAATTACAACTATCATATTTTTGGTTTTGTCATCTAAATAAATTTTTTTAAAAATACTAAGAAAAGGTTGACGAATATTCCTAAATTTAGTATAACAACAAAAAATGTTGCACTTTTTTGGAAGACTTTGATTGAATTAGTCAAAGTCAACTTTTTCGACTATTTTAATTTATAGCACTATATTTATATTTATATATATATCACACGTGCGGGTGCCACTTTACATAAATATATTCCTTTTAATTTTGTATATTGTTGATCGACATGATGTATATTCTTAAAAAAATAAGCCCTATTCACATTGTATTTTTTTTAAAGAAAAGAAAAGAAAATGAAGTGCATGCATGTGATCCAAATTATTTCATTAGTGGTCTTTACAACTATAATTAATTAATAATTAAACTAGTAAAAGAGTCACATTAGTGTTCGTTAATCACTTAATCTATGTATATAGTGCATCAAGATTTTGCAATATGAAATGTGATCCATATATATCTATTACTTGACTTTGGGTTGTGAATATACTTCCGGTCCTTACGTGTAGAGGCGAAATCAAGATTAGGAGTTAAGGAGTTTTAAAGAAGAGAAAAATAATGTAAAACATATTTTTCTGGTTCCTCTGAACTCATAAACCCCACTTAGTTCTACCTATGCTTACTTATCTGGATAAAAGAATGTACAAATTCGAAATGTGAGAGGGGGTGTTTCTGAATGGAATGGTATCTCACATTCAGGGGCAGACCTAGGGTAGGGGGTTCATCCCAATCCCCTCGACGAAAAATTACACTGTATATATAAGGTAAATTGTTTATATTTTCGTATATATATAACTTGAACCTTCTAAACAATAAACAAAGTCTTGCATAGTGGTAGGTTTCCTTTTAAATGAACCCTCATGTTTAGGGTTTGAATCTCACTCAAAGCATTATTTTTTAGCTTCTCTTAATTATTCCTTTGGAAATTATATTTTGTTGGTTTTGTTGCACATTCACACTTTTATATTTCGAATCCTCTGAGTTAAAATCTTGGATCCGCCACTGCTCACATTGGACTGAAACAAAATCTCGTAACTCCTTATAGGTTTTGGACAATTATATTCTTTTTGAACTAGTTCTTGGGATGTGAGTTAGGACAAATGTGCAATTTAACATTTCATCCAAAGAGAGAATATTACTATTGGTAAAGCATCAAAGGCGTGAGAAGGGTAAAATATGAACAGTCTTACCCCTATCTTTATATGGCAAAAAAATTATTTCTGACTTTACCCTGAACGTTATAGTATATATAATATTAACCGTTAGATCCTAATAATACATTTTCAACCCCTATAAACCTAGATTCAAAATGAATAATAATATAACCAATGAGTCAAGACTTTTAAATTTTTTTTAAAAAATTAATGTCCATTATATTTTTTCTTTATTTATAACCTATAAATTTAATTATTCCAACAATGTATCTAATAACATACATGACTATATATATCACCATCACAATTTTTATTATTATGTCACAAATTAAATGTTTTTCAAAACTATTGTGCTATTGTTTTCTCAAATTTGGAAAATAAAATATTAATAATTGGTTGTATTATTTTCTCTATTTCAGCAGAAAAATTAGACTTTGGGAACTCCAAATTTGAGACGTAATTAGACAATTAAAAATAGGGTAATGTTTGTGGTCAAAATCAGTTAAGAAACAACTTCTAGCTAAATTCTTCATAATTATTAATGTGAAATAGTTAGAAGACAAAATTAGGTCATTTCTCTTTGAAATTATTAAAAGCAAAGACACAATTGTCTTATCAAAAAGACCCTTTGAAAGAAAAAATAAATAATATAGTACTAGGTCTTTTATTTCTCAAAATACAAGTGATTGAGGTGACATTTAAGTTTTATTATTGGAGTTTAATTTCTTATATGTATTTTTTAAAAATACTTATTATAGATTATATTTTTTATATGTATTACTACTATTTGATAACTTGCTAAAAATAATAACTCACTATCATATATTTTAATTTGCTAATATATATAACACCTGTGAAGCAGACATATCATGGTTGACATACTTGTTTCATCTGTCTATTTAAGCAGATAATTATCGATTTACGTGCTTGCTTTGATTACTTTAGTTATGAGTTTACAATATTGTTCTTAATTAATTATTTTTCTAAAGGCAACTATCAATTAGTGCATGCTTCAACTATTTGATTTTACTACGTCGTTTCTATTAAGTATTTCTTCAGTTGCTTCAATTATGAGTTTACAATATTACCCCCAATAAATCATATTTTTTCAAGGCAGTTGTCGATTGACGTGTCTACTTCAGTTGTTTGATTTTACAATATTACCCCTAATAAATCATTTTTCTGGTTGCTTCAACTATTAATAATTTAAAATATTTTAAAAATTAAATACAAATTTTGATTGACTCTCGTAATTTTATATGATATTATTTAAAATAACATAAAATGTGTTATAAGTTACAATAATTAACAATTTAAAAATTTTAAAATATATATAAAAAATCTATCAATGTTACATAAATCGAGACAAAAAAAATGTATTGAACTTGTACTGACACGGACTTTTGTGACTAATATATATATATACACCAACATTATATAATCCTTTTGCAAAATATATATACATATATGGATATATTAACAAGTGAAATTGGAAGTCACAAAGTTTCTTATTATTTAAAGCAAAATTGAATTTTATCTCTGAACAAATTATTACATATATATTATATCATATAGATGAGATTGACGTTTAATTTGTCTTAGCTTTATTTAGTCAAAAATCTTTACTTTATTTAATGGATACAAAGACTGGAAAAATTACGTGTAATAGGTCAACTAGCTGAAATGACACAATTAATTAATTATTACTGAAATTATAGTAAAGTTGAATAAATTGGCCATACAATCCTTAAAGTAAGACTGGCGTCTATTTTTAAAAATAAATAAATAAATGAGATTGGCGTTTCACATTCTTATTTTTTTTAAAATTTATTTGACTTTTATGTTCGATAATTTATTTTATAATAATTGAGTATAGTCTCACAAGTGAGTAAACACAAATTAAAGGAGTATTAAAAAAAGGTGATTGAAGATATCGAGAATTAGAGTAGAAGATTAACAGATATAATTACGATGTCTAGTTTCTTATATTTCTTTTTATTATCAGTTATTTTTTTACTTCAATTATCATTTATTTGTTGATGCTATTGGTATTCTCTTTTGTACGGATTCTCATTTCCTTCCTACTCGTTATGGTGTACTTGAGCCGAAGGTTATCGAAACAACATTTCCGCCCATAAGATAAAGATAAAATTATGTACATATTGTCATTTTCAAACTTCACTTGTGAGATTTGTTGTTATAGATAGTCTCACAAATAATTTTGAAAAAGGTAGGGTTTACGTAGTACGTATCCAAACCTTACTCCTACTTTTGTAAGTTAGAAGATTGTTTTCCATACACCTTCGACTTTTTAAAAGTGTTTAAAACAAATGTAAAAGTAAAAAAGTAACAATAATTTATTTTTTTTATAAAAAGAAAATTACTGATAATAAAAATACCAAAATAATAGGTTAAAAAAAGTAGTAATAGAATAAAAAAAATATGTCGATTATTTATTTTAATTAATTGAAAATTCTTACTGTATCACGTTGCTGTATTCATCCCCTCTCCAAGTCATATTCCACTTAACAATAATTTTTAAACTCCATAAATCATGATTAATCATTGGAAATATTTGGTAAAATTTTGTTTGAAAAAAGTAGCAGTCGTAATTAAAAAAAAAAAAGAGTTTGTTGGTAGCTAAAATTGCACTAATTATTTTTTATTTTCTTATTAATTATAGTGGAATTTTGCAACTTGTTCTATAGTACAATTAAGTGTTCACATTTAATTTATATTTAGCCAACCAATGAAAAATACTTCCTCTGCGTTGTCATATTGTGATTTTTGAAAATAAATTTGATTAACTTTTAAAGGTAAATTAAATTACATTAATTAAATATTTTAAAATAAAATGTTGAACATGTCATCGAACTTTGAGAACTAGTTTTGCAAAATCAAATATTGATGTGAAAAAAGAATATTGATATGACATGACATAGCCGAATTAAAACACATTACGTGTAAAAATTAGTTTTGCTAAACCATCGTTAAAAAATAATAACATGAATGAGCTTTTTCTTTAACAACAATGACATAGATGAGTTATACTTTTGCGAATGACATAAATGGACATTTTCTCAAAGTTCAATGACATATTTGAGCCTTTTTCTTATACCAATTTATTACTATTTTAAAATTAAAGTAAAAAATATTACAAGTTACAATTCTTCTTATATTAATATAAAGATAAAATATTAATCAAAATTAAGCCAAACATGACAAATAATTTGAGAAAGTGGAAGTTCTTTGACTTTAAATAATGAACATAAAGATTCTAACAAGTTTTCAAAAATCAGAAACTAAAACTAGTAATGTAAACAAAATCTATAAAGAAAAACAGAAACAAAATTGACAAGAAGAAAATCGAGCCCACCGAATGCACATAATGTTTCCTTAAAGAAATTATTCTCCCCAAGTACCCAAGGTTAATGAAATATATCCTCGCAGGATAACACGATCTTACTCACCGGTGTATTGGTATTGAAGACCACGGTATCAACGACAGTCAAGCACACTAGAATTCTAGATTTAGTTATGTAGAATAAGAATAAGTCAGAAAATTTGTTGTTAGGAATGAAAGGAAAATCCTCTACTTATAAACAACAAAAGGTGTTTATTATGCTTTATCGTAACCATTCAAAAAATCACAACCTTTCGCAAAAATCGCAACCTTTCAAAAAAATTATAATTATTCAGAAAAGGTGACAACTTTAAGAAAAGTCAAAATTCTTCATTTGCCATTTACATCTTTCAAAATTCAACATTAATAAATCGACGTCCTACCAAAATATTATTAATTACCATGAAATATGATTATTTTTCAAAGGTGTGGACGAAAGCGACTAGTAAACAATATTAAATTTCTATCTATTTTATTGGGCGCAAACCACAAAAGAAAATATTATTTTACTGAATTCGAATATAAAATCATGATTTGCCACCCAAAATAAAATTAAAAACTTTATTATTGCTATTTTATATGTTATGATTTCGACAATAAAATTGGATATGATTAAAATCTCATGAATCTTGAAATAGTCACCAAAATAAATGTTGTAATCACTTTGAAACAGTCTCATTAGATGAATTTTTTGCTTATGTTTATCTTCTTAATTACTGTTAATTAGTGTTAAACCATTACTCTTAATTGGATCATACTGTAATAATTTATATATTTATGAAAAGGAGCTTCATAAAATGTCAAATGATTTCATATATATGTTACCTAATCTTGTTGACGGGGTTAACAAAATTTTTAAGCACTAATAATTAGATAACAATATTATTAAAATTAATTGTGTGGTTATCGTTTTTGTTAATAACATTTTCATAGCTTAGTTAACAAGTTTTGACATTCTGAAAATACGTCAAATCAAATTGTATGTTGAATTTGTCGTGAGTTCTACTGTCAGGTTTAAAATCAATTATTTAATATTCAGATAAGAACTAGAAGATTCGAATAAACGTGGAGGTGCATTAGGTTTTTTTATTTTTATTTTTTACCTTATTTGTTTTTGAATTCATCTTAGAAATTTTAGTATAGATATATAAAAAAACAAATAATATGTTGCTTAAAAATTAAGTTTATTAAGTAAAGTTAATGAAATACTGTCAGTAGAGTGACACTTTCTTAATTAATTGATTAAGAAAGTTGAATATATCAACTTATATTTTTTTTAAATGCACTTGGTAAAATCCTGCTAAGATTTCATTACTAGAAAATTAATTTATTATTTTGGTGACTCCAAAATTTTACTAACTCAGCAAATTCAACTGTGGGATTGAATGGATTGGTGCTGAATAATTCAATGTGTAGACACATTCCAAGGTAAATTGTAATGGCCTTTAAAAAAAATAAATTAATATCTCTTTGCATTGTCAGTATTGATAACTTAAAAGGAGTGTATTTGATTTCACCTGCTTTACATAGTTACCTCATCCGAGGGGAGTCTTGGAGTAACTGGTAAAGTTATTGCTATGTGACCGGGTTCAAGCCTTAGAAATAGACTATTGACAAAAATGCAAAGTAAGACTGCGTATAATAGATCCTTGTGAACGAATCCTAATCCGATCCTGCGTATAGCGGGAGCTTTAGTGCACCAGGCTTGCCCTACATAGTTGCCTCACCCAAGTCTTTGAGGGCACAACAATGATCTCCAAACTAACTTGTTCGCACATCGACTATTAACCAGACAATTGTTACCACTTACCAGAACAAAAGTATTAGATAACTAAGTCTACCAAGGCATTTCAGCAACATATTTCCAGGCACAAACTAGCACCAAATTAAAAAAATTGAAAAACAAAGTGAATCGATCCAACAACAACGTAACTACTGTAATCCACAAGTGGGAATTGGGGAGGATGGGATATACGCAGACGTTATCCCATCAAGAGGTGGTTTATGACAGACAAATCCGACATAGTTGAAACACTGTTCTTTGTCAAATTATGTTACTGTACAACATATATCAGAGTATGCACTTTGTCTAGGGAAGTTTTTGGGCACACCCACAACCACAACTAAAGATAATTTTAGTGAGCTCGAAATTAATCAACTGCACACATAGTTATATACGATTTTATTTAACCGTGGGATGATATAATACTATGGTACAACAGACAACAAAAGAGAGTTCTTGAAATAAAGTGAGAGATAGTTATCTCAAGATTGAATCTGGATCATCTTCATCGTCAAGATCCAAGTCGTTTGATATTCGGAACTTCTTTCCATCTCGTGGTCCTGTTCTGCCTTTCTTTGGTTTACCCCTACAGTAGTAGTTGCATGAGTTGCACTCATAAACATCACGAAAACAAAAGAACAAATATAAAGAAGTTGCAAGTTTATTTTGAGAAAACGTCAATTCGCATCTTCCATCTTCAATCCAAGAATCATAGAAAATAACAGGTTTAAAATGCTATAACATTTCCAATAAATGCAGAACATACTGTCCATTATTTGGAAAACCTCCGCCCCTCATTCGACCTTGAGTAGGATCTGGCCTTCCATCTGCGAAGAAAAACAGAAATAAATGAACAAAAGCTTGTCCACTAACAATTCAATGTCTGTTATAACCTATATCGTTTATCAAAGTTTGTTTTGGTGACGTTAAATTCCCCAGAAACAGCTTGAGTTTAGTTTCCCACCCCAAAAGAAGCCTGTAAGAGCTTTACATTATAATGTGTGTAGAGCAAAAAAGACTAACCTTCTCGTCCAAGTCCAAGCTCTTCCGCCTAAACATAAATAAATTTAACAGTTGCATCAGGCATCTATTAAGATCAAACAATGTGCTACGTCTTTAAGTATACACACGGCCAATGTATCAAATCAGTTGAGATTAGAGATAGAGCAAGGTGATTCGACATAAAGATAACAAAATAGAATCATATCTATGAATTTGCAACTACATGCATAAGATACATTTTATTTAGTAAAACGAACAACGGCATTCTATCAGCACAACTTCAACTTTGAATTGGACTTTCAACCATTTTCCCCGTAAATCTATATGTGCGCAAAAATGTTAAAAGTGAAGGAAGCTTCTTTTGATAAGTGAAAAATTAAGGAAGCTCTAAGACATCAGAACAGAAAAATAGGTGCTGGGATAACCGCAAGTACTTTAAATCGTTCAAGGTAAATCAATAACATCGATTATACCTTTGAACAGTTAAAAAATAATTCCTACCGAAGGCATATGTTAGTAATCCATCAATAACAATCACGTTGATCTGGAGGACTGCCCCTATATAAAGTTGTCGGAATTCCCCCTTCATCATTCATGCAATAGTATTGAGAAGATTTAAATTCTGGTAAACATTTCGTTACAAAATAAGTTGGGCTGAACAAAATTTTTTTCTGTAAAAAAGGAACTTGAATGGCAGAACTATTTCAATTTCTTGGTCCTTTTCTGTAGGGGTGGGCATTGGGCAGTTTTATTTGCATTATGGAAACTTCTGTTTAAATTTTGGGTTTCAAATGAAAGAATTTACAATTCAAATTCAAAATATATGAACTCAGTTTGGTTTAACTTTTTAGAGTTCATTTTCAGATTATTCGATTTGGTTACTTTGGATTTTCAGTTTGAGCCTACAAGCTGGGCTGCTGCCGCTTCTTAAAAAACATGAACCACCAAATAAAGTATTTCATCTCATATTACCTTATCATTCTCACTACAATCTTACAAAACTTTGGTAATTGTAAGTACAAATTCAAGCTCTTGATGTAAAAAAATATTACAAGAAAAAGAAAGAAAAGTAAAGTAATAATCTCTCTGTTTCAATTTGTTTGTTAGTTTTGATTTGATATAGAGTTTAAGAAAGTAAAAAAACTTTTGAATCTTATAGTCTTAAATTAAAGAGATCCCAAATGTACCAAAATTTCCTTTGATCTTATATTCTTAAACATGCCAGTTGGAAAGTTAGAACTAAAAAGATGCTAGAAAAGGGAAGAGACTTTTTTTATTTAAACAAACTAAAAAAGAAAGTAGGGAAAACAAATTGAAACGGATGGAGTATATAATATGAATAAAATGATATCGTACTTAGTTTAAGTTATCAAAGTCAAAACTTGAAAGATGATAGCCTGTCCTTACATGGCCAAATGGTCTTTCTTGATCATTTATCCCGGATCCAAAATACAAAATTTTCAAAAATTAACACCGAACCATATTTCATAAAACCAAACCAAAAATCTGAAAAATTCGAATTTCAATTTTGAACAATTATGCCCTCCTCTACTTTTCTCGGCACCCTATTTCAGCCTCTAAAGCAAAATCCTTTTGTTCGCAATATGCATACATTTTTACAATTAATACTTCAAAGATCTTATCATAATTCCAATGCTGCTATAAGCACTTGCTTTAGCTTTGAAAGTGTGAAGCAAGGTGAGGCGTTGGGTCCAACATTTTTATGTCCTAAAGTGAGGCGAGCACAAAAACGTGTGAGCTTCAGCAGTAGAAGCGACTAAGACTTTAATCATTGCTTTAGCGGAAAAAGCAAGATTTTAGGAAATTTAATTGAAATCAGGGTTAATTTTAGGTCTAATTGTAAGAAAATTGCAACAGTCTATTTCTATCAAATTGCAACAACATAAACATCAACAGTAAGAAACTTAGAAACTATCAGAAATTCCAAAAACAAGTAAGCTCTAAACAGCCCAAATACATACCGCTGGTGAAGTGACTGAAGACAACGAGAATAACCTGTCTTCAAGTTGAAATTTTCTTGACCTTTTGAGGCTGCGACACGACATAAAAGTGAAATCTTTACAAGTGAATCCTTGGGAAACATAGTAAGACTAGATAATGTAATGAAAACAATCACAAAATCACTAATAAAAAAGAAAATAGCGTTCTAATTCATGAAAGCAAAGTCAAATGCTGGTCATTACTACAATTAAATCAGCCCAAATATTTTGGTAACATGAAAAATATGAACCTAAATTGGATCAAAGTTTAATTAAAACACACTCCCCAAGCTTTTTTAACATATTGGTCAGGTCATTGAATGTTTATTCATTCATGATGGTGCTTTTTTGGTGTTCCATGCACGAAAGAAGCTTAAGGATTATCAGAAGCTAAAACCAGCTTCCATATGTTAGTGCATTGGATGTCATAAACCATATCTTTAATTAGTGGTTTGTTAAGCTTACTGAAATAATTACTCAGATTTCCACAATGTTTGCAGGAAATTTAATCACTTGCACGCTCTGTAATGGACAAATTCCGGGAAAAATTACCGTAGACAAACCTTAAATTTGTCTAGAGATATGATTTTTTTTCTCATATAGTATCTAGAGATACATTTGAGTCGAGGGTCTTTCGGAAACAACCTCTTTGTCTCTGTGAGATAGAGGTATGTTGTTGTTGTATAGTATCTAGAGATATAGTTGGTAACTCAGAGGATAGTAAAGTCTCATGGAACCAGTATAATACTTTAATTCATGTGAAAAGGATTTTGTAACGTCAGATGCACTAATTGGCCCTTTTTTCATGTGATCATTTTTTCACCTAGACAACAATTATGGGCTTTTGTGAGAGTACGTCTACTTCCTGATCTATCTTTAACCAAATCCCATACAGTTCAGAGCCTCAATAATGATTTCACTATCTCAATGCGAATTCATAGGACAAAATTTTCATGACCAATTCCATCAACTATCATAACACAAGGTTATTGCTAAACCTTAATAACCATCTTTGTGCCTAAGCGGCACATGAAAAAGTTTTGTTGAAAAAGAAATGAGACACTTTGCAACAAAAAAGTAATCATCTACAATAACTATCACTTCTATTTTCCAACTACAAGAACTAGAGCAGATAAACACTGGAAAGATGTGTACTTTGAATTCTTATTCGAAGTTGATAGAAAGCCTTCAAAGCCTTTTAACGCATTCCCAAAATTGCCCGTTTCTTGCAAATAACTCGTCTCTAGCTCATAAACCTACATCAAACCAATAGTTATATCTTAGCTTCCTATTTGAACAACAACAAGAGAAAACACAAATAAGCAACAATATCTCGTAACTCATAACATAAAGATGCAAATACTCGAAATTACAGCAAAACGTTATTACCACAAGATGTCTAACTAAAGATACAACTTTTAAAAAATTCCGCAAAGCAGCACAAAATATACTAGTCCTTCCATTTCGATTTGTTTGTCATGCCTTCCTTTTTAGTCCATTTCCAAATGAATGTCTCTTTCCTTTCTACACAAATCCTGGTATCTTTCCACGTGACATGTTTAATACCACAAAATTAGAGGATATTTTGGTAAATTCCACATATCTTTAATTTAATATCAGAATATTCAAAAGTATTTCTTACCTTCTTAAACTCCGTCAAGTCAAAACCAGATAAACAAATTAAAACACGCGAAGTACCATACAACTAAAGAGCTTCTACAAGAACTAAAAAGGAAAAAAACAACTACTTCATAATTACAATAATAGAAGAATTCAATAAAGATAGAGTCTTTTTACTTGTTTTTCAACATTTCGTAGTTCTTCTTGAAGCTTCTCTCTTTTATTCAACAGGGATGCAAGAACAGCCTTAGGATTTGAACCTCTGTGCCCTAATTGAAGAAAAAAATCCAAAATTAAAGAACTAATTTTTAAAAAATCCCAAATTTTGATAAGGAAAAAGTGAAATTAGGGTTTGAAATGGGTTACCATGGAGCTCCATTTTCATGGCAATTAATTTGAAGATAAGCTGTAATTTAAAAATTCAGCATCCACTGCAATGAATTTTATCAGTGGAGATTCTTGAGTGTTATCCTTTTGGACAAAATAAAATGTAATTTAGATTTAAAAATTAACTACAAAATTGGAAAAATGATAAATGAAATGGGCCATATGAGAAAATCACTCTTGAGTGATTGGGCCGATTCAAGCTTTACGAACAAGGCTTTCAAGCCCACAAACCTTTTATTTGGGCCGAAAATAAAAAAGTTAAAAGAGAAAATTAAATAGAATGTTTACTAAATGTAGTGATTTTGATTTTTTGTTCTAGGGAAGTCTTACAAAAATGTATTTTTTTTCACTTTAAGTTGAGTCAAGGATATTTTTGCCCCTCTATACCTTAAATATTTTTTTAAAAAACTCTTTATACTCAATTGACTCTTAATTTTTTTATTTTTCTCTTTCTTTATTTTTCTTTTATTTATTATTTTTCTTGATCCTTTTTCTCTTTTTTTTTTTTTTGAACTTCTATTTTTTTTCTTTATTTTTTTTTCTTTTTCTTTTTTTTAACTTATAATTTTTTCTCTTTTTTTTTAAAAAATTATTTTTTTATTTTTTAGTTTTTTCTTTTTTTTTTCTTAACTTGTATTTGTTTTCTCTTTCTTTTTTTTATTTATTATTATTTTCTTTTTGTCTATTTCTATTTTTAAAAATTTTTTTCATTCTATTTAATCATCAAATTAAATTTTGCTTCTCATAATGTAGCAATGTTAAGTCCTGCTGTGGGGTTTAACTTCTTGTTAGGACTAACAAATCTTACTTCTAGAGCAATAATTATAGAATATCTCATAAATTAAAATACTATGTGATATTATCAAGTCTTTGTTACGGGACTTAACGTGTTGTTTTGAAATCTTTGGGCTAAGAGACAAGAATTATAGAACGTATGATAAAGTATGATAAATCAAGATACAATTCAACAATATCAAGTCTTGCCCATGGGGCGTAACTTGTGAAATTTTTGGTCTATGTCTTGTCTTTAAGACAAGAATTATAGAATATCTCATAAATTAATATGTAATGTGGTAATGTCAAATCTTGCCCATAAGGCTTGACTTGTTGTTAAGAAGTCCTTAGAGTAACAAGTTTAACCTCTTGGGCAATAGTTATGGAGTACCTCATAAATCAAAACAAAATGTATTTGTCAAGTCTTGCCCATGGGTTTTGAAGTCTTTGAACTAAGAGGCAAAAGTTATATATATGATAAATCAAAACACAATGTAGTTGTCAAGTTTCGCCCATGGGCTTAA
>JBCEWC010001804.1:0-38224 GCA_038996855.1 Solanum aculeatissimum | reverse complement strand
TATAAATTATCAGTTAGTTTCACTGATACCTAAAAAAATTAAACAACCAATTAATTACTGATACGTTTTTTAATGTTCTTCAGTATATTAAAACTGATATAGTTTAATTTTTAATAACTGATACACACATATCATCAATAAACCTAAAATTCCGCATTGTATCAATGCATATTTTTATGTATCGACGTTTCCTCAAATATCAGGGATTTTTAGTAATTTTAGAAAGAGTTGGATTATATGGAAATTAAGCCTATAAAGTATGGGATTTTTATAATTTAACTTTATTTTAATGGTAAATATTATTTATATATAATTTTTAGATTAACATAACATACGTGCAAAGCATGTATAATAAAATATTAATTTATTAGAAAAAGGTATATTCTTTTAAAATTTATTTTTTCACGTTGAACAATTTACCTTTAATCAATCTGAGCAATTAGCTGTATTTATTGTCCAGTATCGAGCTCTCTACTGGTAATATACACAACTAAATTTAGCAGAATTTTTTACTTAAGGACCAAAATAATCATCTTATTTTTATACATTAAGATTATTTAGATAACATGGTATATATAAAAGATGGAAATAGTTCAACCTCAATATATCAAGGACCATTTTGGTTGTTTCACAAAAATAGTAGTACAATTCTTTATATTTTATGTTCTCATCGAATTCAAATTACAACTTAGAAATCGAACAATAAGGTACTAACAACAATAATTAAGAAGAGAACAACAATAAAGAAATCCATTTCCATTATGATCTCTTTCACTGATTCTCTAACTCTTTTTACCAAATTAATAATATAACCACGGAAGTCTCATAGAACTAAGTCTCACACACAGTGCATTTTGCAAGTGCACCTCCCAAGGCGCGAGTCTTTTATAACATAAGGTATGGAGGACGAAATGACAAATAAGTTTGTAAATATCGAAATTTTGTAGGTCCTATTTCATTCAGGGTTTCTTAGAAGTTATTCTATCCTAAATCCTAATTCATGCCGGGTATTATATTCCCTTAAAAAGACATCTCAAATATCCCATAAATTCTGGGGATATGAATAATGAAATCACAATATGGCTCGAGGAGTCAAGTTCAAATCATCCTAGTTCGAGAAATACATCACTAACGATCTTCGAATCACGGAAAAATCTTAGGAGAGAAGAATCACAAATTTGTACTCACATTGTTTATGAATAAAATTATGTTTCTTCATAATTGCAATTTATTTTTAATCACATTAAAATATGTTAAAAGTTAAATTATTCCTTTACTGACCATGATTAAGTATTGTACTTGATAAAATCACAAGGAATATAATTCTTAGTTAAGTGAAACGTAAGTTGATATCCAAGAGTTTTGAAGATTTTATTCAAATTGAGATTGGTGTGTATAGTTAAACAAGATGATATATTCATACGTTAACTTAACTATCTAATAGGCGCTTGAGAATATTTTCAAAATACGAATCAAACGTGTCTAATAAGAGCACTTTCATGAGCTCTAGTGCTCAAGTGAAACAAGCCTAATTTGAGTATCAAAATAAAATTTATAACTAACAAGTTGTTGGAAATCTTACGAAAAATATAATCCATCATCAGAAACACGAACACTGGTAAGGAATTCACATAGTTTGCCCTTAAGGATATTTCACCCGATATGGGTGTATCCCCTAGAATTCGACTAGGAATATAATCATAATCGGAAAACCCAGCTCAAAAGAATACAGGAAGAAGAAGAATTGCCTCTTTCATATCCTTTCTACACATTAGTATAGAAGAAGATTTATATAGGGAAATAATGATAATCTCAATCCTCTCCCAACTGTTGAAATAGTAAAAGCCTTAATGACCATTAGTCATAAAAATTGCTAGAATTAAATGGTAGCAAATGTTTAGCAACTGCTTATATTTTGACCAAAATTCATGTAGATTTATGAGATGATTAGAAATATACATATTAACACCCATTTAATAGAATGAATATAGGAAATAATATGAATATAGAATCATTTTTCCAACACAAGTTAGTCAGGTTGAGATGTGTGAAATAATTAGTATCAATGAATTCTGATCCATAAAATGTTTTCTCTCTACGAGATTCATCACACTTAGTTATTTGTGATTTAACGTAAAAAAAAATAAATTTAACACCATTAACAAATTGAATCCATAACCCTTTAATCTTTCTGCTCAAGCTTTGTATTGTTTCTCTGTTGGAAGAGAGATATAAAGGCAAGGAGTGCACGCCTCCATTTATTTTAACGTGCCCTGACTCCAAGTAACCTTGTTTAGGCTTATCTCAGTTACATGGACGATCCGCGACGCATACTCAATATCCAACAGAAGAATAAATTTACACTAGTTACCAATCTCATAAATTAAGTTAATACTTTATGATGTGTAAAAGGGTGTTTCCACGACTCGAACCAGAATGATTGTCACAGCCCAAGCTCATAACACATGCATATATTGTCAGCTTTGATCTAATAGACTGTTAAATGTTTGAGCTAAGTGGAGAAAGACCTATAAAAATCAACCAAATTTTGCCAACAGAACATGGACATTCAGGCTTCAGCTCAAGCATGTATAGCCTGCTCTTTTCTCTCCTTGTATATTAGTTTTTCTACTAGTGCTACTTTTTTTCTTCAACAAGATTCATGAGCCTTTATTTAACTCAAAACATGACTCCAATTATTCAAAATCCTACTTGCTTCGTTTAAAAAAAATAACCTCCTTTCCTTTTCAGTTTGTTTTAAAAAGAATGACTACAATTTGTGTATTTTTTCCCAAACGGATAAGTACATTATATGACCATTTTGTCATTTCAATTACCAAAAAATGGTCATTCGGTGCATACTCAGTGTATATAACCATGTATAGAGTGTATTAAAATGTATAGTCGATGTATAACTCATATATAGGCAATATATATTGTATAGTTAGTATATGCTTTGTATGATTTTTAACAAGCTATGTACATTTTCTGTGATTTTTGGTTATTTTTTTACGTAAATAAAATATGGCTATCTTTATTGTAAACTAATTAGTTTATTGTACGTATTTGAAACTATCTCTTTCCCAAACAGCCCCAAATTAGTTAGGGTATATTAAGTAACTAGACAAACATATGATATGTATTTACATTATACAACTATAGATTGAAAAAATTACAATTTATAGCTATAGTTAGAGTTTTATTGCTATTTTCTCTCTCCTATATTCATCTCTCTCGCCTCTTGCCGCTCTCTCTCTCCAATCACTTGTCAGATATACAAATACATATGTATACTAGTTGCATATATACCAATATTTAACAAGTGTACATATATAGTTCACCTCTCTCCACTCTATACCCTCTCTCACTTGCCTATCTCTTTCCTCTCTTGATCTCGCTCGCCTCTCTCATCACTCTCCCAATCTCGCTTGCAAGATTACAAATATATATGTATATCAGTTACACATATACAATTATTTGTTAGATATATACATACAATTTGACAAATATACATATACAATTCACCGCTCTCTCGATCTCGCTCACCTCTCTCCTCCCTCTCTCGATATAGCTCACCTCTCTCCTATAATATTTATAATTTGAGCAAACTATAGTTGTTTTAGCTAATTTTTGCCTTTATTATGTTTCAAGTGATTGCTGTTTTTGAAAAATTCTCTATTAGTTATAAGGACCAAAGAAATTGTCCTAAACCTGATGGCTCCTGGGCCGGGCCCAGTGAGATGTATCCACAACACAAATGTCTTTCCAATTAGGGGGTCCGGTCCAACAACATTATGCAGGGATAAATGACTTCTTAAATCATTTCTTATAGTAACAATTTATGATGTTCCAACACAAAAGACCATTTTTTATATTATTAATATCTTCTTCTTCTTTTTAACATGTACATCATATAAGATAAAAACTTAGTCACATTCAATGTTTGAACCAAATAAATGAATACAAAAACACTATAGCCAAGTTGCAATATTGTTGAATTGCCTCATATTGGGTGGGATGTGAATATTTGGTCTTATCATATGATTTGACAATTCTTATCTGATAGAGATAATTTTTGAGGTTGAATTAAGCCTATAATTTATTTCCTTAATAAGTTATTAGAATCAAATTTATTCTAATTTAGGAAAAATTGTAGCGGGTTAATTTGAGAAAATCAAAGTTAGCTCATATGTAAGTCGGATCTTTTGGATCAACATGGATTATGGTGTAGTGGTGGGACTGTTCGATCCTTAACTAAAGGACCAGAGCTCGAGCCTTGGATATGAATAAAATTTTGTTAGGTGCACCATCCAAATGGATTTAATACAAGAATGACCAAAGATACTTGTAGAATATATATAATAAAAACTGAAAATGGAGTTGGTACAAGGAATCCTAGTGAGGTTATTTTTATTATCTTTGCTCAAATGGTGGAGCATCAATTTTTCATTGTGTGGTTGGAATCAAGCAGCAAAGAGGTATTATATATCTTTCAAAAAAATTCAATTACTATACATTTTTCTTCATTTAGTAAAAGATTCTTGATTGTGTATACCTCATGCCTTTCTTCAAGTCTATTTCTTATTGATAATTACTACTACTAGTATATTATCTAATTCACCACTAAATTTATAGTGATTATTATGAGGTGCAACAATTAATGGTACAAATGAAGATAAATAAATTCAAGTATTTTTATAATGGGATAGTGGTTGGTAGAATATACTCTACTAATATATCATTTATAGGGGAGAACCCTAGCTACTTGCTTCATTGTGTAATATTGAGAGTACATTTTAAGAATTTATAATTAAATAAATATTTGTTTTATCATGAATTCTTTTATTGAATTTTGATCTTTAAATATTTCCAATTTTCTTTCAATTATTGAGGTTCTGTTTGGTTATAGATTTAGGAAGCATTTTTTGAGAATTTTTTTGCATGAAATTTGTTTAGTTTTTAAAAGATATTGAAAATCAAATTTCAAAATTAGCTTTAAAAAAAATTGCTTTTGGGACCAAAAAGATAGTTGCTGATTTCTCTTTGAAAGTGAAACTTACCCCAAATTTTTTTATTTTTTATGTATAAAAAAATTGTCATTTTATGAACCCCTACAAATTCTTATCTACCTTTTTGGGTCTTCTAATCTGAAAATTTATACTCGCGTGAAGAGATTATTCGTAAAATATAGGAGGATTATAATAACAAATAAAAATATCTCATTGTGCTTTAGGATACAAATAATATACCTAGTAAAATTTTACAAACGTCATTATAAAAATCATTATTTTATGTCAAATATATGATTATTTTAGATGGTTCTTAGCGTTTTGACTATGAGTCCTGCTTTATTTTTATTTTTTTGAAAAAAAGAAAGAAGTGAAAAGTTTTCAAAAACTATGGCAAAACATCCTTTGAAATTTCAATACAAACTCTATTCATATCTGAATTTTTAAAAATATTTAAAAGTTTATGATCAAGTCTTAGCTAAGTGTTAAAATTTTCACTTTTTTTCATATTATATCAAAAATTCAAATTTCACCTTTAATGTGACCAAACGGGGGCTGATTACTTGTCAAAAGCAGCAGCAACAAAACTCTCGTTATGCGTAGGGTTCAGAGATAGGTTCGACCACAAAAGTATATTTTAAACAGTTTTACCTTGCATTTCTGTCAGAAATTGTTTCCAATAAAAGGTAAGCTCGTTGCATTAAAATTTCAGCTATGCACAAGATCCAGGGAAGGGCTCGACCAGAAGCGTCTTTTATACACAGCTTTATCTTACAACAACACAATGATTTTGAATTTTTTGTTTGAATTAAAAAACAAGGCGACAAATTCTCCGATCAAATAAAATTCTCAATTAATTTGATTTTACGTTGGAAATTTTTATTTTTAAGACAAATTGCCCAAATCTGAAACTTCTAATCTCATCCTTCTCAACCACTCTCCAGAGTTTATGCATAAATCTAGCTTCCTTTGTGTCAGTTGCAGTCATGTCTACTTTGCTCATCAAGGTCGATATAACAATGCAACTATTCGATTAACTTAATTAAATAATCTCTCCCTTTTTATTTTACATAATTCTTCTATTAATTTTTTTTTTATTTCTTATTTATCTATTTTAGTAGTCTTGTTACTTCATTTGATTCAATTATTGTATATTGTTGTTACTATATTTATTTTACTTACATAATTTTTTTGATATATTTTACTTTAGTGTCTCTATCGGATATTACTCTTTATCTTCATAAGATAAGAGTAAATAAGGGTGATAATTGAGCGAGTTGGGTCAATTTTGAATGGATTATAATGGGTCAAGACAATAAACGGATCAAGATCCAACTCAATCCAAAATTGTTAGGGTTAAAATAGGTTAAGTAATGAGTTATAGAGCGGATCAAGACCCAATCCGATCCAACTTTTACTAAATTTTACTTATTTTATTTATTTTTTTCAATATTTTAGTACTTAATTAAATTATGTTTTTCTTTATTCTGACTATATAAAGCATATCAAAATTTTTAAAAAAGCGTTTTAAAAATATTTTGACAAGATTCCTCTTGAGTCAATTTGGGTTGCATATCAACCCAATTTTAAATGGGTTGGGTTGAGAAGGATTGAGCTAATAAATGGGCAGGTTATTAACCCACCCAAACTTCAATGGGTTGGACAGATTGAGTTTAATTTTGCCACCTCTAGGAGTAAAGTTGTGTACCATCCTCTCCGTAGTCTATTTTTGAAATTATACTTAATATGTTATCATCTATTTTACTTAGGAGTGACAAAATTAGCCCATAAAATCATGATCCGTCTAGTTCATTTAGATTTTGACAGGTTAATAGTCCACTTATTTTATTAACACAAACCATTTTGACTCAATAAATTTAATTCATTCTAATATTGAGTTGATATGCAATCTCAATTGATAAAAAAAAAATTGTCTCAATATTTTTGAAAAGTAATATTTTTATATGATATGTATATATAATCATAATATAAGATTTTTTTTTATTAGGTGCTCAAATAAATCATAAGAATATAAATTAAAAAAAATAATTTAGCAAGAATTAAGTAAATTAGATTATAATCCGTTTCTAATCTTTTTTAGTCCAATTCATTTCAACCTAAGTAATTTTATGCAGGTCATTCACCAACTCATTTATTAACTAACTCATTTGAATATGTCTAAGTTCACCTCAATTCACACCGTTGGCGCTTTTGATTTTAGTAAATAAAGAGAAAATATAAAATATAATTAATAAAAGATCAAGTAACAAAAATGTTATATTTTGTGATAAATAATTTAATAAAACATAATTCTAATAGATATGGAGCAATAATTTCTCAAGACAGTGTCAAATCAATAAAGGCAGAAAGAGGGAGGGGCATAAGTAGAAGAATTAAGATAATACAAACTATACATAGTAATGATGAACAGTGCAATATACTGTATTTAACATATCCATTGAGGATGAAATGATGTAAAAAGGAATATGGAAGAAAAAAGTAAATTGAGAATTCTATTAATAGTATTCTTGTTGTTTCTACTAGGAGTTTTTAAAGCTGCACAAGTTGATTTTCTTTTTTGTTGATATGACCTGACCTTGGCTTCCACCATTAATTATTTGCAGGTTAGTGGTGGACTACTACTGTCCCTTTATACTCCTACCTAGCCTACCATTAAATTAAATTAATTTGGTTATCACTGAAGTTCCCTTTTTAAAAAATTTATTATTATTATCAACAGAAAAAGAAGAATTAGTAGAAAAGTTTCAACTTTTTGTTACCTTAAATACAAAAGTTTGTTTGATGCTTTAAGTAGCTTGAGAATGTCCATGGTATCTGCAAATTCCATCTCATTTCCTTTTAGGGTTGCTCGACAATAATATATTGATAATAAGTATTGTCATAAAAATATTTATATGTAATTTGGGTTGCACAAATGGGGCTAGGGGTTTCGAGTTGGAGTACTTATTGTTTTTTTGGGAAATGAAGAGGAGATGTAGGAATCAAACCCTCACCAACAAAGTGAGTTTAGGTAGTCAATCAACTGAGCTACTAATGCGTCAGAGGATAGTATGAATTTCTTTTTGAAAAAAAAAATATTATGACCATTATGTTGATGAGTTTGATTGGTCTCTCAGTATGATTTTGAACAAGTCTCTTTTTTTTGAATTAATTTTTGGGAAGTTAGAATCAAAATTTATTACTTTAACATAATAGTAAAGCATGGTTCATCCTAATTCTTATTTTCCCTTTTTGGAGTCGCATCTTAAATCGTCACGCTCCAAATATAACATGAGATTTGTCTTAAATAGTCTCATATCAAATGAAAAGGAGATGATAAGATGAATGGTGTCCTTATTATAGTCTTAAAATTTAGACCTTAGGTCATTAAAGTGCTTTTGTTTATATTAAGATTTAAATATTTATTTGTTCCGAATAAATCTTAGTCACTGATATCTTAAATAAAGGTCAAATATCATTAAAATGTATATTTGTATGAACAATTTTCATAATTATTCTATCCGATCGAATTATCACCACTTACTAATCATCTTATGTCATCACAATCATCTCCACCATAGTAACTAGTAAGCCACCATTATTGTTGTTAACAATCGGCCGCCACTAATTTAATAGCCTCCACTACCGTCACAATCACCACTGCTATCAATCACTATAGTCACTATCACAACTATCACCTTCATTATTATAACTCACCCCCACCCCACCCCCATTGTCAAGCCACTTCCACTATCAATATCAATCACTATAATCACTGAAATCAATCTCTATTACCAACTATCTTCACGATCATTACTAACACTGTTGATAACAACAGTCAACAAATCATCAATTACCACACATTCTTCAATCGCCCCCATCAATATAATACAATTAAGTATTAACATGAATTAACTTCACTATCACAATCACCACCATCATTATCCACTGTCATCATCACACCTATCACAGCTACAATAGCCATATCCATCATCACAACTATCACCTAACTACTAATGTCAACCGTTACCACTATTATCGTTACAATTCATTTTCACGATCACTAGCGAACATAAATGTGTCCGATTTTTTAAACTAATAATACTTTATTTTATTAATTATCAAATTTAGATGTCTTAATCTAAGGATTGTATTAATTGAAATGTGTATTTCAAATTCAAAAACGCCTTAATCTTGATGATAACAAATGAAGTCTTTATCAATCCTTCCCTCCTAAACCAACTTTTGAATTTGAATTAGACCCAAAAATTATTTCTTTAATACAACCAAATATGATAAACATATCAAACACAGCCTTAGTTAAAATAACATACGTACTATCTAAAAGGGTAATTTACTTATGTGTTTCCCCAAAATTAGATTTACCCTTGGACAACAATTCTTGCTGTTTGAGGGTAAATTGTACATGGACATACATTTTCTTCTAATAGTCCAGGATGGTTTGGTTTTCGATATGTCGAAAATAAGCCTGACATAAAATGTCACCTAATCAGTTCGTATTTACCATTATATTTAACTCTACTATTACCTAATTAGTAGTCCACCATTTAGTTTGTACTAGAATATTTATTTACTAATATAAAATATAGTTTTATAAAACGTTTCTTATCTAATAGGAGTACATCCTTCTGTCTTTACCATTGGCGTGACGTTCGAGTAGATATACATTTGTATTATTAGTCAAAAGATAGCTCATTTTCTTTAGGGGGACAAATGTATTCTAATGCTATTAATTATAATTTTTTCACTTTTCAACTTATAAATCACTAATGTGAATTTTTTTCACTTTTCAATCACTAATTATAATTCTTGTGCTTCCCTTGGTTAACAGGATTGTCAATTGATTTCCGTTTTATGCTTAGAAAATTGAAGAGTGAACTTTGACCTAGAAAGAGAGATCAGGTTGAATAAACCTGAATTTGAGAGGAGTATATATGTTCAATATAGGCTAAGATCGAAGTGGATTTGAGTTAATTTGTGTCTCCATGGGCTGATTGAGAAATAGAGAAAGAACAGAATCATAGTAGATTTATGGATTGACGAGTTAGAAAAACAAAGTTAGAATTGTGAATTGTCACTTAATTGACTATTATAATTATTTTCATTTTGTTGGCTAAAATATTTGGAAAATACTGTTAGTAACAATAAATAAAATGACTTTTCTAATAAAAGTAGGGAGAATAAGTTTCACAAACGATATTTCACATGATTGTATTCTTTGATCGCCCTTTAGAATACCTCATCTTCACCCTTACCCCATTCCAATCAGTCTATACCCCCTGCCCACCATTTTTCATAGTACTCCCTCTGTCCCATTTTATATGAGATCCTTTGTTTTTTAGTTCTTCCCAAAAAGAACGTGGTCTTACTACGATTAAAAATAATTTAACTTTAAAATTTCTCTTTTATCATTAATGTAATGATTTTCATCTACACAAGTATTTAAATATTATTTTAGACCACAAATTTCAAAAGTTTTTTTCCCCACTTAAACATCATATCAAATCAAAGAGTCACATAAAATGAAACAAACGGAAGGAATAGTTATATAAAAAAACTTTTAAAATAATATTTTTTTTAATTATATATTTAAATAAGAAACTCTTTTTTTTTTTTTTGAAAAATAGTTTTCTTCCAACTGAAAACAACCTAAGACAATTTTTTAGGACGGAGGGAGTGTTTATTTTTTAATGGAAAAAACGCGAATTAAATAAAACACAACACATATTCTTTCTCTAGCTGCTAATTAAGCTATGACTTTATAATTCATTGTAGCACGAGAAGAAGAATAACCTTTTTGGGCTTTTCATTTCTTTAATTTGGTTCCCCATTTTTTGAACTATCAATATTTTAGCCCTATCCCACCTGACTCTCTAATGATCTTAGAGCCACTATAAATATTGGTATTTGGCACTTCTTTTCTACACCAAAACAACAACAACAACTAGAACTCTTTAAATAGATTTCCTTTTGTTTCTTAATTAACTATATATGGCTTCCAAAATGTGTGAACCCCTTGTGGTTGGTAGGGTGATTGGGGAAGTTGTTGATTATTTCTCACCAAGTGTTAAGATGTCTGTTATTTATAACAATAACAAACATGTCTATAATGGACATGAATTCTTTCCTTCCTCAGTCACCTCTAAACCTAGGGTTGAAGTTCAGGGTGGTGATCTCAGATCCTTCTTCACTCTGGTATTATTCACTACTTTTAATTTACTCTATCGATCTGTTATGTCTCTAAGTTACGTCACACTCTTTCTGTTTTAAAACGACAACTTAATGAGATGATTTATAGTCTTTGAAATGTTTATAAAATACTCTTTCTGTTTTAAAACGACAACTTAATGAGATGATTTATAGTCTTTGAAATGTTTAAAATTTTATTTTAGACCATAACTTTTCTAAAAGGAAAATTATTATTTTTTTGAAAATTCATAGTCAGTTAAACAGTGTCACATAAATTGGGATAGACATGGTACATTTCTGTTCAATTATTTGTATGAATATTTGACCCTCCCTTTTTCCTTTTCTACATTAATTGACAGATCATGATAGATCCAGATGTTCCTGGTCCTAGTGATCCATATCTCAGGGAACATTTACACTGGTATAGACATAAGCCTTTAAACTAATTCATTCAATTTTGTCTTCATTTGTTTACTTTCCAAGGGATATGAAATGGTTATTATTTATATAGGAGTAGTACAAATTAATCTTTATTTCCTCTTTTCCTAAATTAACTATAAAGATGGAAAAATATGTGCTGCTATTGAACTTAAATGATAAGTATTAGGAGTATTTTTTAACTTTAAATAATGCTATAGTCAATATACAAAGGCAGGGATTTAGAATTTGACGTTTATAAATTTCTATAATAATCTCCGATTTAAAACTCCTTATACTTGGGAAACTTCAACGGACAACTCTCAAGTACTCCAAAACCATACGATGATGTTGGACTGTCCTTGTGACATTTGATTAGACTGCGGCAAATTAAGAATATGTCCAATAATTGTTCACATTTATACTAAATTAATTACTTCTTCTCCTAATAGTACCAAAAAGGAAGACTCCAAAATGGTGATAATATGTGTTAACGGGAAAAATGTACTCCATTTAATATGAAAAAAGCATCAAAGTGACATATTTGTGCAATATTAATAGTTGACAAATGACTAAAAGAGGATTTGACCATCTTAACAGGATTGTCACAGACATTCCAGGCACTACAGATTGCTCTTTTGGTATGTATCCTTAACCCATATTTAGAAATAACATTTTTTTAATTTTATTTGTCATAATATATCATTTTTCTTCCATTTTAATTTATTTGTCTTTTTGTTCCTTCTTAATTTTTTTTATCAACTCTTTGATTTCAACTTTACACGTGATAATGTTTAAATTCACAAGATAAAATGATATTTTGATAAAATTTTTATATTATTAATCTAAGACTTCAAGATTTAGTAGTCGTCTTTCTTTTATATATTGAAATTCACCTGGTGGTGGATCAGGTATTGATTCTTAATTTGTTTTTGTATTAATTTACCTCCTAATTTCCTAAATGAAAAAATATACTTAGGTTATGTTTTTACACATAAGCATGTATACGCAATGTCTGTATACATAAAAAGTACTAATATTAACCCATATACATAATATAATTTTTCGATTGCCTAGTCGCCCTAGGCCTCACTTTAAAAATATTAGTTGAGATCGATCAACTACCATATTAGGCCTGAGTTTCATCAATTAAAACTGTTGTGTATATCTTTGATGACATGTTTAATTTAATATAAGATGTTAAACATTTTTGAGTTAAATTGTCAGGAAGAGAAGTGGTTGGTTATGAAATGCCAAGGCCAAATATTGGAATCCACAGGTTTGTGTTTTTGTTGTTCAAGCAGAAGAAAAGGCAAACAATATCCAATGCACCCATGTCAAGGGATCAATTTAGTACTCGAAAATTCTCAGAAGAAAATGAACTTGGATCTCCTGTTGCTGCTGTTTTCTTCAATTGCCAGAGGGAAACTGCTGCAAGAAGGCGTTAATTTATCTCTACAATTAATTATGGAAACTAATTAAGCTCCATCCACCATTAATTACTACTAGTACTAATAAATTATATTAGTGGATGGGCTCCCATGCTTTAATTTTCATTAATAAGACAGACCTATATATTATTTATATATATAGGGGTTAGTGTTGTTAAGCACCATGTAATATCATGAACGGTATGTTTGACCTAATTAAGACTAATATATATGTGTATTTTGTCATCTACATGTTTTTCGTAATGATATTATTATCATGTCAATTTATTCGCATCTTGACTATGAAAAATTGGACAACTAGTCACATTTTGGAATTCAAATTGACATTCAAAACTATTCAATAGTAATGTTAGATATTTACAACATGGACAAACACCATGAAGGCTTACTAGAATACAATTATATATATTTCTAATATAGTATGTGATACAATAAGATCTTCTCCTCTATTGGCACCAGCTATATATAGCTCCAAAACCTAAATGTGTTAATCGTATTATATATAGTGGGGTTACTTAATTATTAATTATTTATATAAATTATCAATCAATTTTACTCCATATCTTAAATAGAGTAACTTCAAATTTAACTTTTAAGATAAGTGAATAAATCTTGAACTCAATAAGCTAAGCCATCAGCTGCAAATTGGAACAGAGGGGTGACCTTATGTTCCCCTCAGCTATATAATTTCTCATTTATTGATATAAAGGCTACCCCATCATAGGGGCATATGTTTTTAAAAAGTAATACTCCCTCTGTCTCATCTCATTTTATGTGACATTTTTAATTTTAAAATTTTTCTGTCAGAATTATTTTAGACCATACGTTTCAAAACCCTTCATTTTTTTCTTAAATATCGTGTCAAGTCAAAGTGCCAAATAACATGGGACGGAGGGAGTATAAATCTTAAACTCAATCCAAAAACTCTCGAAATGACATGTTCAGGTTTTCCTTTTGACTGTGTATATAGAGTCAAGTGCAGCTTAGGTCTTAGTTCATTTAATTTGTTTCCAAAAATTCCTCCAGATTTGATTCCCCTCTCCTGAATATGAGTACTCCTCCTAGGTACTACAGATTCTCTCATAGCTATATATATGCTTGAATTGTAACATTAATTTACTATTCCTGTATATCACACTATGTGACTGAAAGCAAACATTAATACAATTTTTTTAAGTGTTTAAGAATAAATAAACTTTCTAAGAAAAGAATAAAAGAAAAGTTATAAGTAAGCATGCAGTGGCCAGAGAGGATGGCATTGTCCTTCCTGACTTCCTCGTACACAATGTTTGTACTAATTAATTATATTATTATTTTTATTTACTACGATTAAGTAAAAAAAATTAAGGTTAGAATGTGTGTACGAACTAACAATGAAATAGCAATTAGAGCAAATTAAGATATCAACATTCATATTTAATCATTGGGTGTTAACACCTTCCGCGAATAAATTTTTTGGATTCACTTTTATAGGTGAGGCTAATTAGTTCTAACAACAACAATATATCTAATGTAATTCTACGAGTGAAGTTTTGGAAGAGCGATTGTCGCAACCTTATTGTTTTCTTGTGAAGATAGTAACATTATTTTCGATAAACCCTCGGCTCAAGTGAGGCATATCAAATCAAGCTTAGGAAGAAAATATCTTAGAAGATTTCACAAAACCTTTATCACTTTGTTTTCGACTTTTCGAGAATATCTTAGCTGAATAATTAGTAATTAATTGTTGTTCTTGTTTCTTTAGTACCCGTAGTGGTCGTTTGGTTGGGAACAACTTATCCCAGGATTAGTTATCCTAGGATAAGTTATCCCCCCATGCATATGGGATAACTTATCCCATCACTATGGTATAAATGGTGGGATAAGTTATCCCAAACTTGGCAACCAAACAAGATATCAAAATTTTATCCCATTACGATTTTTTTATCCCATCACTATTTATTTTTATCCCTCACACCAAACGACCCCTTACTAGTTCCTATACCTGTCTCTAAAAGTAATGAAGAAATGGAACAGTAGCAACAATAAATAACGTGATAACCAAAAGGGCAGGAGAAAAACAACATGTAATTATAAAATTGAAGACTAAGATAGTTTGAGGGTCATAATAATATTATTGATAAGGAAAATAATGCTCGTGTACCTACTATCTGTCTACCATAATTCTGGACATCCACATCCTCCTATCTAGGATGCCCTCGATAAGTTGTATAGATGTATTATGCCCTGTCAGATAAGTTCTCCAATCTACTTCATTGGCCTACCTCTACTTCTTTCTCCCACCCCTAATAGCCAATCTCTCACGCCTCATTATCGGGAAATCTGCACATCTCCTTTTCACATGCGTGAACTATCTCTGTCTCACCTCCTTTATCTAGTCTATCACATAAGCAACTCCTACTTTATCCTAATATGATTGTTCCTAATCCTTTTGCTTATAATACGCTCACACATCCATGTCGTCTTCATTTTTGCTACTTACATTTTTTCGACATACGTGTGAGTTCTTGATCAACCAACATTCTGCTCTATACAACACGACCAACCTAACAACCACTTTATTAAGCTTATCTTTCAATATTAGTGACATATTCTTATCACATAAGACATCAGATGTGAGCTTCCATTTCATCTATCCCGCTATAATAAAATGTGTAGCACTATCTCGATCTCTCCATCCCCTTATATTATCGACCTAAAATACTTAAAACTTTCTTTCTTGAAGATGATTTGTGTATCATTCCTTACTTTAATTTGAGCACTCAGACTAAGAGTACCCAAAATTTTAGAGCCAGTTTGGAAAGCAAGAAAGTTGGATTTGGGTATAATAAAAGAGTTTGAGCTATTTCTTTACCGGTCTTTATTTCCCCATCTTGTCCCACATATTTTTTTTAGTGATTACACAGTAGAAATTATTCTTTCTTTTGTTCCCTTAGGTATCCCAAACTCAGTTCACATGATCAATACGCACCCGGTAAAAATATAAGGTCAACCGCTTGCTATAAAGATATTCAGCAAAATTAGGTTAAATTATATAGAAATAATGAAAAATTTTCGCATATACTCATTCAAAAATATCTTAATTATGCTCTATAACTATAGTTTGGGTAAATACATTTCGTAACTATAGTTATAGCAACAGTTGTATAATTTGCTATACAATTCGCAGTTTTGTATAGCGGTTTGTATATTTTGCTATACAATTTATGCACAACGTTTGTATAATTCGTTATACAATTCACTGTGTTTGTATATTTTACTATACAATTTGATTCGCGCATAGTATAATCTCGCAAAGCGCTATGTTTATCGCAAGCTGTAGTCAATTCAAACTATATCTATGTTAATTAATTTTTCCATTGAAGTGATTGAGAGATTATCCTAAAAGCATGACAGAGACCTTATCGACCAAGGAAATATGTACCTTGTTAATTCTAACCAAACATGTAGGAATGGTACGATTGATGTAGAGATCATACAGTTTTGAATAAGCCAGGTTGGGATAATGGAATATAAGATTTATGACCACATATAAGTTTGTACTTTAATAAGAACCAATAAAATAGAGCACTAGGGGGATATTTATTTTTATCAAAAGGTGGGGGTGGGGGTGGGGGGGATTTGGGGACTCCCAATTTAAGATAGACACGTTATCTAAAAGAGAGAGTAAAGTACTAGTTATTAGTCTATATATTTGTAGAGTGAATCTGAAATATGCATGCAAAAATGTGTGTCCGAGAATAATAAAGCAGTCCTTTCTTAAACAGAGAAAAATTAAAGTATTCATGGTATTAGGTCATTATCTGACATGTCTTGGAGAAAAACAAGGAAAAAGAGCTAGGGCATATATAATTGACAAGAAGAAACCCCAACCCCATTATTTTGCCTCTTCATCTAAGGAGATGCTTTTTTAACACATTATTTGCTTTTTACTTCAATGTATAAACCTCTATAGTTACCAACCCTAGATAGACACTATATATGTATATTTTTCCGACTCTTTAAAAATATTTGGCTATGTGTAGCAATAATCAGGATTCGATAAGAGTGTAGCAATATTTAGCATTAACAAACAAAAATTATATCAAAAGAGATATAAATATTTAACGTGTTTCAAACAATCAACCTAATCTACTAGAGGAGATGATCAATCAATCCATTATATAAAAGAGAATTCAAAATTTTAAAAGAAATAATCCACAAAATTCACTCAGAATTTTAAAAAAAAGGTCTATACAATTGATTATGTAATACTTGTGTCTCACAAATTCTCCTCTTAAATAAAACTCTCAAAATCCTTAGGACTATGTTGTAGATGTTGTCAAGTTAGAAGGAATGAATTCATAAAATAATCACTAAGTAGCTACTAAGATGTGTTGTATATATTGAGCGGTGGTGGAGTCAAAATTTTTACTAAAAATGTTCAAAATATGTAGAAGTACATGAACTAATCAAAATGGATTCGGATAAACCCCTTAAACATAATGCAGCTCCACCCCTTCTATTGAGGCCCCTTTTTCTAATACAATATCACTCCGACATTGTCCGGGTAATTGAAAAACAATAGATTTATAAACTTTTTTTCCAAGAGAGAAATGACTAGTCAAATATAAAAATTTAGTATTTTTCTTTTAAGAAAAGAAAATTTTAATTATGATTAAAGAAATTAGAGCAAACACTCAACATTTAGGAGAATCGATCTGAGGAACATAGGTTAAGAATTATGTATCAGAACTCAATAAGTTATCCTTTTTAAAATTCAGATTCTGCCAACGTAAAATTCAAAATCTGATAGCTAGCAGAGTGTGGAAAATCAAGCGAAAATACCATCACGTAATTTTAGTTTATGTGATATAGTTCACCTAGAAACATGACACATTTTTAAAAGCTATAGCCTTAGTTCTCAAATACTTTATTATAATTGTGTAGTTGTAAGACTTCTAATTTTTTTAATCTTAAACATGTTATAGAACATTTTTTTTAACTATAAAAGCTTCTCATCAAGAATAAATGAAAATTTTTAAGCTATCATTTTCAAATTTTTAAAAATATGAATATTTTAAATCGGTCTTAAAAGATAACATGATATAAATAAATATGGAGAGAGATACAGCAGCTTTAAAAGAGATACAGGAGATTAGCCCATGATTGATATAGGCCCATGGGCCAATGGTCCATACAACAGCAGGTCTTAGTAGGGCTTAATGTAAATCTTGTGGGCTGATGCACTTCTTATATCAGTTGTTATGATTGATTTTTGGAAAAAATTACAAATATATATTAGTTAATTAACTAGCATAACTATCGTTTAAATTAATTATGGCTCGCGGAAAACGTCTAGCTGTAATTACAGTTTGAGTTTTGTATAATTCACGCTATTTATACAAAAGCTGTGTGCGGATCAATATACAAAACATTGTGAGTGTAGCGAATATACAAACGTCGTACACAGATTATATAGCGAAATATACAAACGCTATACAAAAACTGCAAATTGTACAGCGAATTATACAAACATATACAAATGTTGCTATAACTATAGTTACGAAATGTAATTACCCAAACTGTAACTATGGAGCATAATTAAGATATTTTTGAGTAGCTATATGCAAAAATTCCTCTTGTTATTATTGATTTTTTTTCTCTGTAAAAAGCTATATAATTAAAATAATATTTGTAATAACCTAATCTCCCTTCCCTTTAAAGATGCTAAATTCCTCCTCTCTTTTTTTTTGGGACTAAGTACTTGAACTATTAACGGAGAATATTTTTTCTTGTCCATATTATTTTCTTCAAACATATAATATATTTTAATAAAAAAATAAATTTGTGTTGCAATGAAAATGTCACTTGGCGCATTTGACGGGGAATTTAGTAAAGTCAAGTCAAGTATTAGGAGGCCTAAATGTAAATAGTGGTTAATTAATTAATTTCTGATTTTCAACTTGGTAGTTAAAATCTTTATGAAAGGCTAAAAGTGTAATGATGACAAATTGGACTAACATTCCAATACTAGTAGACTCATTTAGTCATCAGTACTCCACCTATTTGGTATTCTTTCACTAATCTTGTCAACAGTTTACAATAAAATGACAAAAAATAATTCCTTAGTTTTTTCTCCATTAAACATTTAATAAATTAGTGTGTTTGTTAATTTTAATGGTTAGTATGGAAAAGAAAATATTAAACTATAAATACCAAGAAAGTTTTATCATAAACACAAAATAACTATACAAAAATACTAAAGAAATGAATCAAACATTACAAAAATTAAATAGTAAATAAGTATATCAGACTTTAGAAATAGATCGAATATAATTTAAACTGTAAATTTATACCTCCAAATATGAGTTTCTGCTAAAAAAAATTTTAATCCCAAAGTTTCATTAATTTGTTTAATCTATCTTTAGACATAACTAAAGGAGAAAAATTGTTCATAGTGTACTTTAGAGGCTATTTTAAGTCTTCCAAAAATTAAACAAATTTCTTCTCCAAAATTAAAAATATTTAAATTTTTATGTAACTATGTATGGATGGTTTGTAAGTATTAATTTACAATTATTGAATTTTTATAATATGTATTAATTGGTAACTATAATCACAAGTTAAACTATACTAATGGTGTAATTCTTTATTTAATATATATAAAACTTAAATCTATTTATTCAATAAAAAAAAGAGAGAAAGAAAAATAAAAAAGGTGGAGGTCACTTCATAATGAAAATTTCACTAGGGTGTTCTTTTTTTTGTTGACTTGACTGGATTAAATATTATATTCTATAGTTTGACTAGTCTACCCCAAGCCCATGTTATATTTTGTTAATTTGATTTGGTTGTTTAACATATAGTGCTCCTAACTCCTAAATGACCAAATCATTGCATCACCTTTAACGTGTAAGGTAAAACAGTAAAAAGCCTTGGGTAAATATTTAGGCATTAAGTCTGAGAAAAATAATATTTTTTGTTTCTTAGTTATAGATAAATTATAATTTTGAACTTTGTAGTCCATGATTTAACATATCTAAATTATAATGTTGAACTTTGTAGTCCATGATTTAACATATCTAAATTACAATTTTGAACTTTGTAGTCCATGATTTAACATATCTGTTGTATAAAAATTATTTTTTACTTTAATTTTCCCTTTTTGCATAAAATTTAAAGTGAACAAATAAAATTAAATAGAGTAAATACTATTTCATGAGGCTCATAAAATAAATAATAAAAACACAAAAGGAAAATAAGCAAACAGAACAAACAGGCATGTTAACGTCCTGCTACCTGCCTATTCCCATTTTCTTCTGTGAAATCATAGCAAAATACATATATCTTGACCTTGGGAAACCTCAAGTTTTACTTTAACTTGTTGTAATGTATTTCATCCAACATCAACTGAAGTTGCTCCTATTATTAATAGCAAAATAAAGAAAAAAGGGGAATTTGAACAAGTCAATATATAAGGCAAGAAAGAATGAAGTGTCCATGTGTGTGAAATATTACCTAACTTTTAATTAGTCTCATTCATCTTATAATAAAGTCTAAGAAAAAATAATTGTCACGGGAAGTGAACTTTGCTCTCAAGTTGATTATGAAGAAAAGGCATTTAATTTCTACCAAAAAGTTTAATTCTTTGCAACCCAACAAATTAAAAGGACAACAACTATGTTGCATGTGAAAAGAGGGAAAATAAGAAAATCTTTTTGCTGCGTATTTTTAAATAGGAGTAGCATTATTAATTTTTTATTGGAAAAACTACACAATATTGGAGGTAGTTGGATCAAAATTTTAAACAGACATGGAATTATTTGTATATTAACTTAAAAGTAAAAGGCAAAATATTTTTGGATATATATTTAAAGATATTTTACTATCATAATATCTTTAAACAGAAAAAATATTCACACTCATTTTTAAAAGTTTCAAAAATCCATTTTTTCCATCTAGATACATTAATTCAGTAATCTGAATACATTAATTTTGATTTTTAAATTATTTTTATGTTCAATGTATCATGCTTTAAATGTTACCTGTTGATACTAAAAACCCTAATATTTGTATCCAAAACTGAATTAATGTATTCCAACTGTCACATTTTTTTAGGGATTTTTATAAATTGAAAAAAAAGATAATTAACTCTTTACACTATATGATTTATGTAAACCTTACCATTTATAACCACGTATAGCAAAACCAGCCAGCAGACGGACAAAAACACTAATTAACCCGGGCTCTATGTCATCACTTTGCTATCTCCATATTCATCTCGTCGAATCAGAACTCTATTATCAATTTATTATATAAAAAAAAGAAGATAAATAATACGAAGTACATGACAATATAGTAACAGAAGAATATCCAAATTAATTTAAACTTCCTCAAATCTATTGAATAGTATCTTAAATTACTCATAACCTGTCATTAAATTAATTTTAGTTTGACATACAGTGTGGGTCTTAAACGTGATAAATTTGAAACAAGCATTATTTTGAGAAATGTTTATAAATAATTTATAGTACATTTTTTCGTAGAATCTTTATAAAGCAAATACAAGAGAGTTTAAATATATATTTCAAACTGTTATTTAGATAAGCTTAACTAATTACCTAATATTTAAAAAGAGATACTCCAACTTTATTAAAGGATAAAAAAGAGAGAGTAAAAGGTAAAAAGAATTATTTTCTCTTTTTACATTCCATCATGTCATTTTTACACTTTATTTAACTCTACAAATTAGGAATTTAGTGGATAAAAATAACGTGTAAAGAAAGTTTTTACAAATCAAAGTTGGTTGCTTGGTTTTTAAAAACAAAAAATCGAACGAATTGATGGGAAACCATTAATTATAATAATCAATAATGATAACAATTGATTATAATGGAAAGAAAAAGTTTAAATAATTATTTACAGGCAAAAGAATTAATCTAAAGTGAAACTCTATGACTACGATTGAGCATTCCTATGATTAAGCTGATTCATGGTTCATTTGGTTTGATTTATGATGGATTAACTTGTGCATAATCCAAATTAATCCATCATTAAATTCACTCCTGCCCTAACCCATTAAATCTCTCACGAATATACGGGATCATTTGCATTACTTATTTTGTGTAGGTCTTTACTTTTTGCCCAGGGTAACAAATAATTTTTTTGGGACATAAATTTATGTTTTTGTATTATAATATCTCATAAATTATAGTGTTTGAGAATGACCTTCTAAAGAACTTTTAATCAGACAAAAATTAAAGACCATCCTATTTTAAGGACAAAACGTATAATCTTATCTAAATCCAGAAGATAATGTTAGGATAGAAAAAAGCAGCCTCGAAAAATCATGAGTATGAAAATAGAACGAGAAACATACCATAAATATTTAATGTGATTCGATCAACTGACCTATATCCGCAAGAGAAGATGAACAATTCACTAAATAAAAGAGAGTACACAATATCGAGAGAAATAACCTCACACTACTCATTTGGAATACAAAGAGGTCTACACAACTATTAACATAACACTTGTGACTCACCGTTTCTCTCCATATACAAAACGAAAAAAAAACTACAATTATGATAAGAAACTCAGGACAAATACCCAACAAACAACATGTATTTGGATTAATTTATCACTCCTAAATTTTCAATCAAAGTTGAATAAAGAAGGCAAAAAACAAAAATGCCTGACCAACAGAAAGAAACTGACAAAACTAACAAAAACAACACCAATATATAACGTTAGATTTTATTACAATTAACAAACTGAAACTAGGTTGATTTTTAAGACAAATTACGCACAAAATCAAAATCACAAAGTCCTTTATCTTTCTTTTTAAATTTATTAATTACGTGTAGGCGACAAAATTACTCATCATGACCAAAAAAAAGAGTACTTTAATAATAAAGGTTCCTTTATAATTAAATATAATAATTGCAACTTTTGTCTTTCTGGATTGAGCTCTCAAGTTAAATTATGAATAGCAGATATATATTGCTGTAGAGATATAGTTTATGTAGGTCCAAGTAATTGCTTTTCATGGTCGTGACAGCACTGTAAAATTAATTACAAAAAATTATTAAATTAATAGTCAAGCAAAAAGTAGTCTTTCACACTGCTTTTATTTCAAGGTTAGATTGAGGGAAAAAAAATAAAAAAAAGAATCAGACAGTGTTAATAATACTACAAAAGGAAAAGGTTAAGAGAATAATGAGAAACTAAAAAGAGAAAAAGAAGAAAAGGTGACAATTCATTTTTTATCTCCTGAAAATCCGGTTACATGATATCTTGTCGATCAATTTTATTACACCAAACTTCAACTGTTACGTGGACTAATTAAACCTTCAATTATAAAAATTTTATTGGGAGGATCGCTCGCATTTATGAAAAAAAGTTAATTCGCCCAAATTAAATCTATGATGTAACGATAATTTTATTGGTTACGTTAAAAAAATTTAATAACAGATATTGAATATCGAACGATAAACATATATATGATCATCAATTTTGAAAAAAAAGAAACAACACAGTTCTGACGTAATTTGAAAGTAATAAGGCACAAAGTGGCTCTAAGAAAACGTCATAATGATTTTGAGAAAGCAACTTTCCATTTCAAGTTGAAATGGAGAGACCTTATTAATTAAGTTATATGCAATAATCCTCCCTCCGTTACTTTTTAGTTGTTATGTTGCGTTTTTCAAAAGTTAATTTTATTATTTTTTAAAGTTAAATTATATTAAAATAATTTAATATTTTTAAAGGAGAATTTAGATATTAAAAACTATAAAAAAAGTATTATTGATTGTAACTTTTCTCACATTAATATGATAAAAAAATATATATATCTTAAAATGTTCGTCGAAGTTTATATAGTTCGACTTTAAAAATTGAAATTATCACAATCAATAAGAGACGAAAGGAGTACTTACATTAATGTATATAGTAGCTATAATGAATATTTTAGGATTACAAATTACAGTCAAAATTCTTTACATCGATATTGTTTATTTAGATAATTTTTTGACTTCTATAGTAAAATATTATTATAAAAAATATTTTAAAATAATATTAAATGAAAACTCTGATCCCAAAAGAAACTTGACTAGTTATAGCCATGAGATGTTATAGGTGATGGTTATTATAAGAAGGTATAACTATAATATTTATCCCAAAAAATATTTACCAATAATTTATTGTCCTGTATATATGTGTTTTTTTCTTCTGTTTTTTAGTATTGCAATGATTTGGATGTATGGCATTAACCTCAGCACTAGCAGCTTCTTTTGAATATCTTGATATTTGTTTGCAGTCTTTGTGACATTAATACATTTATTTTATGAATTCATTTTTCCTTTTAGGTATTGACTAATAATACCTTCTGGTTTATTTTTACATTAAGGTCGTGTACACGATCAATTTTACAACTACCCCCAAAATACACAAGTACACCCAAAAAAACAAAAAACTTACCTAGAAAAAAAAAACTATTTTTGACTAATAGAGTGAAGGATCATAAATACATCTAAAACATTATAATTTTTATCTAAGCTATTATGTGTACGACTTTTCTATTTAAATTAATTCTCACCTATAGGCTAGCCAACCCAACCCATAAACCTGTCCTAAATCTCTAAAACACAATGCTATATATACATTTATCAATAAATATTTATTGAAACAGATGTACTAGCACTAAATATTTATTGGAACAAACATCGACTAATATTTGATGGTACGTGTACTATATATCTTTTGGCCAAGTAACACTCTACATGGATAAATAATTCAATCACAACCAAACTTGAATTTCAGATTTTTGAGTTTCATATCTTATCTATTAGATGTGTGGGTTTTCTTTCTAAACTATCACCAAATGTTTATCAAAACACACGTCGACTAATGTCCGGGTAAATGTCAATTATTGTTAGATTA
Organism: Solanum aculeatissimum; assembly: GCA_038996855.1. Classification (NCBI taxonomy): domain Eukaryota; kingdom Viridiplantae; phylum Streptophyta; class Magnoliopsida; order Solanales; family Solanaceae; genus Solanum; species Solanum aculeatissimum. The sequence continues at coordinate 13,215 of JBCEWC010001804.1, read as the reverse complement.
AAAAGGTTAATGTTTTGGGTAAAAGTTAGAATTTGAAAATTCAAAAGGTGATTTTGACCATCACCTTCTTCTTCTTCTTCACTTAATCTTTCGTTTATTGATTTTATTTTTTTTGTGCGTGTGAGAAACTTTTTGCATAAAACTTTTTGGGATGATTATTTGTTGTTGATATTATTACCGTTGCTAACTATCCACATTTGCAAAAGACATTCACCCTCATGGATAAATGAAGAAGAAAATATAATAATAAGCTCTTATAATTTATCATTTATTAAATTTTCTCATGAATGAAAAAGAACAAAAATAGTGGAGAATTAACGATTAAGAAGGGAAGATCTTAGGATTTTGCAGGAATTAATTAGAAAATTTATAAAGCATTAAAAGATCAAGTCATGACCTCATATAGTTGTTACATATGTCACGTGGACGATTTTTTATGAAAAAAATGAAGCTATCACACGTCTAGAAACGACAGAATACAAACGCTTGATCTAATCAACATTTGAGATATGTTTCGACAAATATTTAACGATAGTTCAAATGAAAAATTGCCCACCTAATAATTTAAATATGAAATTTAAAAAATTAAAATACTTTAAATGTATTTTGGTCCTTAATTCAATCTTACTAATTCTATGCTACTACAACTATTAGAATTTTGAGTAATTTTTACACTATTACATCAGGGAAAAGATAGCTACACTATTAAAGTGAGTTTAAGTTAGGAAATATACCCCAACAATGCAAATAGTGTTTTGTATTATTAAAGATGATTACCCTAAGGATATATATACTATAGATAAATCTCCTTAAAATGTTACCTGCCATAACAGCTAACAATAATTTAATGGTGTAAAAAAATTCATACTAACAATGTACTATATAATTTAAAGAAATAATTTTGAATACATAAAACAAACTAATTAATTTACAATAAATATAGTCATGTTTTATTTACATAAAAAAATAGCCAAAAATCATATAATATATTCAGTAACTATACAATATAACTTGCCAAAAGTCATATAAAAAGTATACATTGTTATACAAATAGATTACTTATACATGAGCTATACACTAAACATACATTACGATACATTCAAAAAACTGAATATATATAGTTTGACCATACATAAAATATACACTAACTATACATGCCTATACACTTAATGGCCATCTATCGTAATTATCTCTTATTTAAACTCAATTAGAATATATATATGTATACTAATAATATAAAAAATATTTACAGTATAAAAGTTAACTTGTAGTAACTATTATAGGATTCTCCTTCAATAGGGAGCCACATATTTGTATGTCATTATCTATCCCCACCACTAACCAACATCTCCTCCCCCCATTTCAACCGTTTGTATGTAAGACCAAAACTTCACGAATGAAGAAAAGAGAGGAAAACAAAACAAAAAGTTCTTAAAAGACAAACCAAACCACTTTTCATAAATCAACCTTAAGTGGAGCTTTTCCCACATAAAAAGTCCAAATAAAAAGCCACTATAATTAACCATTCAAATTGAAGAGAGAGTTCATATTTTTTAATTCTCTCAAGATGGGAATAAGAAATATTAACTTTCATGTTCATCAAGACATGGATGTTTGCTTTCAAACTCCAAATTTCATTGAATGGTTAAAACCATCATCTAATACTTCTTCTTCATCTCCCTCTCCTTCTCCCTCTTGTTCATCTTCATCCACCATCACTCAATCAAAGATACTAATTAATCATGAGCCACAAGAAATTCAATGTTTGCCTCTTCTTAGCAAATTAACCGATCCGAAAACGGAGAAGAAGGAGGAAGATTATGAAGTGAAGGAAGAAAATTATATGGAGAAAGTTAGAGTGTCTTTGCATATAGGGCTTCCTGATGTTGATGAAGCAAAGCCTTTTAGCTACAACAAGGAAGAAGAAAATAAGGAGAAAAATAGTAGTACTATTGTTAATAAGGGTTGCAATTTCAACAGTGAAAGTAGGTTTTGGATCCCAACACCAGCTCAAATTCTTGTTGGTCCCATGCAATTTGCTTGTAATATATGCAACAAGACCTTTAATAGGTACAATAACATGCAGGTTAGTCATCAATTTTTCATCATGCTTCAAATTTATTTTATTCACTTCTCATATTTCATTTAGGGGAGTTTAGGATGGGTGGATTCAGTAGGTTCAAGTGAACTCTTTGCTTTCGATTGAAATTATAAATGCATACATATAATAATGTTAGTCTTATTTTGAACCTATCGACTCTAGATTCTGAATTCACAGACTAATTACTTAATGGATCAAGAACACCTCTACGTTCACCAACAAAAAAAAAACTAATCATACATGAGAAGGTTTATAAATCTTTTTATTTTTTCATTGTAGTATGCTTGAACTAAGTGATCAAATTGATTCTTCAATTTCCACTTCATGCATCGAGTCTTAACATCGATATATTTTTAAATTTTTTAATTAGAGCGTTTTTCATAATTATCTAAGAATAATAATTGTGTCATGTATGTGTATCCTATTCTTCTCAAATCAACTTATAAAATTATAGTGAATATATTATTGTTATGTCCATCCTAGAATTTTCACACATCTTATTAATTATACCAAAAAATTTGTAACATAAATATTAGAAGACCAACACATGGACATCCTTTTAGTCAAAGATATGATCATTCTTACTTCTTAGTGCTCCTCGTTTTATCATTTATTAAATAGTGTCGAATTGGATATATAGCTAAGCTCTTGAAGGTGAAACATTTTATCATTACTTCTTTTTAATAAAGCAAAAACCATTAAGATTGCTCTTATTTGATTGCTAGAGTTTCCATAAACAAATAAATTTTACCTTAAATGCAAATAATAATAATAATAATAATAATAATAATAATAATAATAATAATAATAATAATAATAATAATAATAATCAAGCTACCACAACAGTAGCACTTTTCCAAGTTAAGTGTTCTTCTTTTGAAAAAAAGGAAAAACAATAAAGTAAATAATATCCACCAATATTATGTATTTCTTTTCATTTCCATAATCTCACTAAAATCAATGAAATGGATCTTTTGTCCCATCTCTTTCTCCTTGTATTTATCTCTGTTTATCTTGCCTTTTTTGTTCATGTGGGATTCTAAAAAGTACTCATTGTCGGAAACAAATCTATTCCAATTTCAAAATTGTCATCCAACTCAATTCATTTTAGTTATTGAGTTTATAATAGAATTTGTATATATTTAACGAACTTTCTATTACAATACAAAATTTAAATGTGCCTAAGAACAATTCCAACAAAATAAAGTGAAAAGGAGATTATTTAACTTATATACGTTGATGGCGTACGTCTATATCAATGTATAGTGTTATTTCATTATAGCAAGTTACTTGGTTTTCCATTTTATTTATTATGAATGATTATTTCTAATTATTTTTTAGATAATCTGATTGTATAAAATATATAATTTATTTTCCATGTTGAATTCATAGTAGCTTAAACTTTAATTAGCATGGGTTTTCCTCTTCTAACTAAGTTTAGCTTATATACATTGATTGTGTCCATTAATGTATATATTATAATTTATTATATACAACTTGGATGTTAATTTTCTATGACATTAATTTCATTTATAATGAACGATTATTTATAAATTATCTTTTAAGTGATCTAATAGCTTATAAAATTGTTGACATTGGTAGATGCACATGTGGGGGCATGGTTCAGAATATAGAAAAGGACCAGAATCACTAAGAGGAACACAACCAGCAGCAATGCTAAGGCTACCATGCTATTGTTGTGCTCAAGGGTGCAAGAACAACATCAACCATCCAAGGGCAAAGCCATTAAAAGATTTTAGGACCCTTCAAACACACTACAAGAGGAAACATGGTACAAAATCATTTAGTTGTAGGAAATGTGGTAAGACATTTGCAGTGAAAGGAGATTGGAGGACACATGAGAAGAATTGTGGCAAGTTATGGTATTGCACTTGTGGTTCTGATTTTAAGCACAAAAGGTCACTTAAAGATCATATTAGGTCATTTGGTAAAGGCCATTCTCCTCATCCTTCTCTTGATGGATTTGAAGATAATTATAATAAGGAGTATTGCATTAATAGTAGTACTGGTGGTTCTAGTGATGATGATGATGATGAAATGAATTGAGGAAATTTAAGAATTATTCTTCAAGAGTAATCAAGAATTTCTCACTTGCTAATTCAAATGAAATTCTTGACTACTCTTGGAGTTTACATAAGTGGAAATGCTTATGCAGTTTGAGTTTTATACATCGTCAGTGTAAAAACCTTTTCACACCATCGGGTCATTCAAATTATCTAAAAATAAGATATGTTACCTACTACGATAGGTAAAATGACCTTATTGTGTGAAAATTGCTTACACTAAGAGTGTGTACTACCTTCTTTGTGTGTGTGTGTGTGTTTGATGGATGGTGCAGCCCTGGCAATTGCTCAGCAACAAAAAAATCTCAGGAAGGGAAGGGTTTGTTGAAGAGCATTAGCATGGTGGTGATCATTAATAAGAAGTATTAATTAGATTTATAGAGTTGTTGTTTTTTTTACTAATTTTGTGTATTGTAACAATAAGGGTGATGACCTTATAAAACATTCAAGTACATGAAGCAGGTGAATTTTCTCCTTGGCTGTGCTACTTAGCTAATAGGTTTATTGGAGAAAATTTGTCAGCTTCATTGCTAACTTGTAATGTTCCATAGTGTAATGAGTTGAGTTTAATTGTGTCACGTATTTATCTCATCTAAAAGTTTTTAGTGTTCGAAATAGTAGATTTTTATTCAATAAATTATGTTGTTCTCACACATCCTTTTGCACGAGGGATTTTTTTTCCCAAAAAATTCTACTTTAATTTAATAAATTATGTCTTCAAAAATAACTATCTAAAATAAAATGACTAAGCAAACTAATTAACTTTTGACGCTCATTTTATTTTCTTCTTTTTCTTGGTGAATCAAAACTTATAATCTACTGGGAATGTGTACTATATTAGCTAAAGTGAAAGTCAGAAACTTTTGCCTGCATATTAAGGTTTACGTCCTCCTCCGTGCAATTATAATTTTTGATAAATATACTGGTTGGAGTCATGTCTAACTCCGCCATCATATGAATGGATTTAATTTAAAACTTAAAAAAATATATATATATACCAATTAAGTCCCAACATGTATATGTATCGGCCACTAGCTAGTGTGTACTAGTTAAGCACTTCTTATTTTTTTCTTCTAAACTTTCACACCTTAGTTGGGGAAGTTGAACAGATTTTATATTATATAGTAATACAATTTCCTAGTCCAATTTGGAGGTCTAAACAGATTATATTATCCTATTTTTGTGTAAATTTTAACCCTATTTTAGAGGTTGAATCATATCATTAGTTGGTGGACCACAACTTTTTGCTAGAGCATCATTACCCTAAAAGAGACTAATGACCTAACTGTTGATGATACAGTCTTTGCATACAAGACTTTGATTCTGAATATTAACTTCAATGGATTTTAAGTTAGTGTATAATCCATGTATATCGATCGGGGAAAACAAACAATGAATTCGATTGGATATTTACATCATGTCCAAATTACAACAATATACTCGATGTAATCCCATAAAGTAGGGTTTGGAGAAAATAAAGTATACATAGATGTTATTCCTACTCGGGTTGAGAGACTTCTTCTGCTATACTCGTAGTTTAATGAAAAAATAGTCCAACACGATATAAAAAAAGAAATAAAAGCTAAATTGTATAGCCATAACAAGATAAAAAGAAATAATATGTTCAATTGCAATGAGTTTGAAATGGGAAGATTTGAATTTCTGTTGGAGTGGGCTTGACTAGATCTGATGGACCTAAACAAAATTGCAAAATAGGTAAGTTTTTAAATTTATTTTTGGTTCTCTTTTTCTCTAAATTTGAAAATATTGGTCAAGAAGAAGGGGTTCTCCACTATGTTTTGTCGGAACCAGGTTCCCATTTCTCTAGTTTAATTTCTTGGCTCGACCTTATTGGATATTAATATTTGGTTTGCATATGGTTTTTGTATACTTCAATTATATGTGACATTTCCTTGAAACATGATGGAGTCGCTTCACTTTACTTTTCTTCAAGAAATTGTGCGCCATGTCGTGAAGAGGAATGATCTTGAACTTTTAATCTCACTTTAAAAAGTGATCCCTTCTTAACAAAATAATATTGGAAATTTACTCTTTTACTATTCCAACTGTTTTTAAATTGTCATTTGTTATACCTTTCAGCTATTGATATATGTCTCATTATTGAGTTGAAGGTCTTCTAGGAACAATCACTCTACCTCTTCGGGATAGTAATAAAGTGTGTGTATACTCTATCCTATTCAGACCTTGTTTTTGAGACTATACTGGTTGTGTTGATATCTTTTTTATTATCAAGTTGTCTCGTGTTTGATCTTGATCCTAAGGAACTCCAGGTTGTTGTTGATATCTTTCTTATTATCAAGTCGTCTCGTGTTTGATCTTGATCCTAATGGAGCTCCGACGTAGATTGGAGAGTTCTGAATCCAATCCAAAACTTGTCATTATGGATATTTCATGTGTAAAAATACTTAAAGTAAAAGTCCAGATTTGCCCCTTAATGTTTTTTGTCTTTTCTTTTAAAATTACTCTATGTTAGCTAAAATCTGGAAAGTTTCAAAACTTCATTTGATTATTATCCAAGTAGATTAATCTACTCTATGGCGCAGCATCCTACGTTTCTATATACCAAGTTCACGCAGTAGAATGTTAAGTTTGTTGTAGTTGCCTTTCTTTTATTTGTCCATGTCATATACAATTTGCTTCTCTCGCACTTGCTTGCATCAGCTTTGAGCCTTTTTTGTATGGTCTTAAAGTTTTCCAATAGATCTAATTCAACAGAATTCCAGCATTGAGCATAGCTGATATGCCAGCATTGAAAATAGCTGATATGCCAGCATTGAACATAGCTGATATGCAGCTACAGCTAGCCGATCATATGTGTAAAAAGATCCCTAAATATAAAAATAGAGTAGATTTACGTGGATGTTTGGGCTGAAAAGGCTTGTTGATCCAAATGTATTATTCTTCTGGTCTCTTTTAGCTCCTTGCCCTGATCCTGTTCTTAGCAGATAAAGCAATTATGATCAACCTTCTCCAGCAACCATAGCCACTTCCATCAGACACTGATTCTATACATTTTTTCGGTTATCCAAATGTAAGGAAAGGTTTTTGATGGATCAGTTATTGTTTCGCTGTTTAAAGCCATAGCTTATCAAGATTTTCAGAAGCAACAGCAATTGAAAATTGATAATGAAGCTAAAGTGCAGCCTCATTGTTTCATTATACAGAAATGAAATACATTTAACGAATCTTATTGTCTAAACTTGGAGAACTTAAATTCAATCATTCATACTCAGAAACTGAATGGCAAGCAAAACCAAGAGAGAACAAGAAGATACCGGTACATATTAATCACGATCAGACTAGGAATAGGGTCTGATACCATGTTGAATTCACACACACAAAAAAACTGCAACCTTGAGCAAATGGCAAGAGAAAAGAGTAATATGTTGTCGGTCACAAGGGGCCGAAAGGACTTCTAGTCTATTAGAAATAGTAAAGTATATCTTTAGTTCATTGCGGATTGCAACTTCATACTCATCATATTACAACAACCAACATGTATATACAAGACAAAATTGCTGCTAACTACCATAGTTGCAAGCATTCAACTCATCTATACAACCTTACACTAACTAATCTGTGCTGGCACAAGTCCTTACTAACTTCGCCCAAATGATTTTCCGCATATACTTCAGCTACTACGATGATCTTCTTTCCTTGTGCATGAGATTATGTAAAGTCCATCTGATACACTTGCCTGCCCATGACCTGCATGAGGATGAAAGAAGTCTAACAGCACTACAGAGCATTGTTATGTTTTTTCAGTAGGCATTCAGTTTGGAAAATTTGTGGTCTTTTTGGATGGTCTAACGGAAGCTGCTAAATACGGCTTCACCACTATTAATAGGCCAGAAATGCTTTTTTGTTTTGGCTATTGCTTCAATTGGAGAAGAAATCAAGGAGTTATCACAACTTTGAGTGTAAGTTTCACAAGAAATACCTTATTTGTACCTAATGTTGGATAGATAACACCAAATACTCAGAAGAGAAGCCAAAGGGAGCAAAGGGTCTAGAAAGGATGAAACAAAATCATCGACTCTAGGCATTTTGTCTATGAGGATGATACCATAGTACCACATAGTTGGCAGATTCCGGCCATGGACAAAGATACTCCACTTGAATATGACAAACATGCAGTTTATGATCCAAAAAAAAAATCCTTAACAATGTCAAGGACAAACAAAATTGTCTTAAGCTTTAAAGATTTTAAATTGGTTCATTGACCTTTTCCAAGTTCTGTTTACTACAGGTGAGCTTAAGGTTCAATATGGCTGTGAAGTTTGAGGAACAGGACGTACAGTAGGATACAGCTGAGCCGGAGCATTCAGGACAAAATGCAAAAGGACAACTAAATTCAAAACCAGAATAGTGTTTACATAGCTATTATGCTTTCTCTTATTAGGGTTCTAAAGGGATTACAGTAGCTTTGTTTGGTTAAAGGATGCTAAGCGTTTGTCTGATATCATACTTAAACGAGGCTGATGTATAAATAAGTTGTTTATGCCAGGAAAATGACTTCATACGAAGGAGGACAATGCAAATGAAACATCCACTTCTTGGATTACTCCATTGTGACATCAGTTGTAAATGCTTTCGGACAGAGTTTTCTCAACAAGTTTGGGGGGCCTAAAGCCAAATTTCATAGAGATAGACTTACTTTTCTGGTTGATATATATAAATTGGACAATTATAACATACTTAGTGTAATCCTACAAATAAGATTCAGAAAGGTAGGATATACACGAACATTATGAAGTAATAATATAAACAATGTAAATTTTCAGTGAAAATATATAATATAAAGTTAGAATAACAAAAGCTGACTCAAAAATTAGAAAATTTTATACAATGATATTGAAATAGTATTGATTAATTTTAGAGCTTGAAATTTGAAAAAGACACCAAAACATAAATTTGATCTTTTTATAAACACACAACAATAGATTTTACATAATATAGAAGGTTTGACCGTTTGAAAGACTAAAATATTCAATAATGAGAAAATAAAAATAGTGAAAGGGAAACAAAAAAAGTAAATATGCGAATAATAATGTTGGTTCATCATAATAGTAGAATATAAATGAGGCAACAAAACATATAATCACATCAAAAAGAATGCTACAATTAACTAAACATTATTCTATTTCTCAAATTACAACAACTCCTATATTAAATGAGAAACAATTATTATATGTTTTACCCAAAAAATTCTTTTCAAATTAATAAACAAACACATGAGATTGTTTTGATAATATACACATATATACATTTTTAAAAGAAAGTGGAGGCCCATAAGAAATTGGGATCCCAACTTTAGTGAGTGACCTTATGGTTGAAGCGGCCGGTCACATTCCATATACAACTAAGAAAACAGAGAATACACAATTCTCATAAAATGCAAAGCACCTATTCGGTACAAAAGACATAGTTAACAGCCAACTTAACAACAACAGGGACAGAAGAGACAAATAGGCAACCTCCAAGGGAATAATGCACACCTAAACATAGGTAGATGTTATCAAAATCTAAGTTGCATGGACTCTTCAGTTTCAATGTCGCACCTGTGTTGGATTCTCCAAAAAATACTCTATTTTGGAAGATCCAAGACGCACCCCTTGATATTTTTGGAGAGTTTGAGCAACATCGATCAAAATCCAGCATTATATGGTTATACAGATGAGAATAAATAGTGGATTTTATTAGCTTAGCAGCTTAAATCTTTTCGATACATAGAATCCAACTCTTTAACAGATTTCTATTATCTTAGAGCTGGTCTATAACTTTTGCAATAAAACATTTACTTACCTTCTCAAGAAATCCAGCAATAAATGGTTGGCCTCCATGAATGCTTTAATCAATCTTGCCCCTGTCTTTAAGGGAGCTTTGCAGCACATAACGTGCTACTGATAGATTTCAGTGCTGAGTACATAAATTATCAATCAACTGATAGCAATAAACCTTCATACTACAGTCTTTTCCAGCCAATATGAATAAGGAGACATATACCTTGACTTGAGTCTAGTTTGTACATAATAGTGTCCCAAGAACATGTTGTATAGAGTACACAACAATGCCATTGTTTGGCATTTAATATTGAAGCTAAGTCCATTTTTATTTGTGTGCCAATATGTTTTTCAAAAATCCTGTTGCAGTAAAGGCCAAATGGTGCAATTCATGGAACAATTTACTTAAATAACAAAGAAATACAACAAAGATTTCATTCATAGTTTGTGATTTAATTATACAATTGACCTATATCCCAAACGACTTGCATAACCTACAATTACAATTCGACAACATTTTCTCCTTGACTTACCGGTGGAAGAAAACTGATATAAGATAAACAGAAAGGAGTGTACTTGACAAATAATCTATCAATGTCTCACTTTAAAAGAGTGGAAAGGTCATTGGTAGATAGAAACAGGAGGAAACTTGAACTTCTCCGAGATGAACGGTATTACCTGCCGTCTCTCCACCAAATCGTGGTAGAAATCATATTCTGCATCGTAGTCATGTAATTTCAGCTCTGCCCTCTGATTCGTATGATAATGATGCTTAGCTGAAGCAGATTTGCCGAATCCAAAAATACTAACCTTCTCGCAAACACCTAAAGCAAGCATCACAGCTTGCAAACCAGAAGAGTAATGGAAATTAGCTCCATCATGAGCAGGAGCCCATTCTTGAAGAGGCTTCCCAGTTTCCTCCACAAATCGTTTCAACGAATAGTACTTCACAATCCTAGCGCACAACATGTCAAGACGCGGATCAGTGACAATTAATGGCGCTTTGTGTGAAGAATTGCACGCCATAAAATCCAAGAAATGCACAGGCTGACATATGTACATTACTAAAGCCACATTCACACCATATGGATGGCAAAAACAACCTTCCCTCCTTGCACAAAGATGCAGAATGTTACTATTCACAAATGAAAGAGTAGTCTTTGAACCAACTCTATGCTCAAACCCCCCAGTTCTTGCATTGTTCAATCGAATTACAGCTTCATGACTATCAATTAACTCTCCATACGCAGTCTTCAGCAAAATCCCACTATTTCCTACAACAGCACATGATTTATATTTCTTCTCTGATCCCACTTCACCATTATGTCTATCAATAGGAACCTTAACTGTACTCACCAAATCCACCATCACATCTCTAGGAAGCTTCCTATTTCTGAACCAATCTTGCAAATTCCTCCTAAAACTCTGCCAAAGACGATAAAACTCCGGTGACCGGAGCTGCACCGACATCCCTCTAGCTGTCCTCGGCCTTATATCTATGCGATATTTCCCAGAAGACAGAAATGATCTATGACCATTGTGTCCTCTGAAGTTCCCTTCCAATAACTCCTCAACCTCTTTCTTCAACCGGGGTTCCCCAATATCAATAGATGCATACTTCAAAAGTGTCTCATTCAGTGCTGGTTTTTGAACCTTCCCAGCAAATGGGTATTCATTTTTCAGTTCAATGGAGTTGTAACGAAGGGTAATCCGAGCAGCAAGTGTAGCTGCCACTGCAATCAGAAGTAATACACTGAACAATGGCCGCATTGTCCGCTTCATCATACCCATGTAGCATAATCAGATTAATTGCAGAAAACAAAACAAAATACAAAAAAAAAGAGAAGATTTTAGCTGCAAATGATGTGTAAAGATCTAGAAGAAATTAAACGAGTACGATTCTGGTTCATATTGGGCAGTGAAAGAAAAATCAAGATTATGGGTTTATGAGTTCTTGGGTGGGGTTAAAATACGATGATAGATCTGTGACTTTCAAGAGATTTGAAAGGCTGGGGGTGGCGGAGAACCCTAAAGGTGGAGGAGTGAGCTGAGGAGGATGAGAGAAGAAGCCAAGAAGATGCTGATATACTTTGGAGACGGCAAATTTTTTTTTTAGTGACAATGGGGTTTGGGTGTTAACTGTTTATGGGTTTCTGGGGTTTTTTACTAATTAAGTTTAGTTTCACTTAATTGACACGTTAATTGCACCTGCTTTAATAAACTACTAGTTAATTATTACTCTAGTTATTTAATTAAAAAACGCATGGGAAAAAGAATAGCTAATATAGGATAGAGTATTAGTATTATAAAAGATGTTACTTTGTGCATTTCAATGGGGTATTTTTCAAACAATTCATATTTATGTGATTAATAGTTAAAATATTAAATTATAATGTAATAGAGTATTTATAATCAAAATAAATAATATAGTACTCTCTCTGTCTATTTTTTATTTCTTTATTATATTAAAAATAAATATTTAACAATATTTGTTCACTTTATGAAATTAAAAAATAATTTTATATTTAGTTCATAATTTATCCTATCATTAAATATAGTCATTTCTCTATTACATTTTTGAAGTATTATATTTACTATATTCAAAGGGTAATTTGATAAAATTATTTGATCTGATTGTATTTACTATATTCAATGGTGATTTGTGATAAGGGTCTTCTGAAAATAATCTTTTTATCTCTATGAGTTAGTGATAAGGTTTGTGTACATTTTATAAGGATTTTCTCAAAATAACATCTCTATCCTTATGAGGTAACCATTACCAACAAGGTTTTATAAGGATTTTCTCAAAATAACATCTCTATCTTTATGAGATAGTCATTACCAACAAGGTGGGAGTTCAGGTAGTCAACTAACTGAGCTATTAAGATTTTTCTACTAAATATGTTGTGATTGTTCTTTAAAGGTGATTTAATAAGAGTGAAATTTTCATAAACAGCAACCTAGTGAAATATAATAGATAAAAATAGCTATCTTTTCTAAAATTACATTTTATAACTTTGATCATATTATTTGCTTTGTATAAAACGTGTAACTACAAGGACATTATACAAGAATTTTTTTGAATTGTTAATGGTTGATTGCTATAATTACGCTGATTATTATGGAAATGGTTGCTTAATTGATTGAAAGTGAATCTAATTAGACTTTCTTACTAAATATGACTATTTCTAGCAAAAAAAACTCCATAGTCATCTTGTTTCCGGAA